>JAOEHQ010000567.1:0-19549 GCA_025447715.1 Asclepias incarnata
GAGGAACACTCATAAAATTAAAATAACAACTAAATGCTGTGGAACAAAACGTGGGGGAATAAACTGGTGCAAGTGATCAAGTGTTTTGATACTCCAACTGGGCCAAATTAATCCATTTCTGACTTGGGCTCGGGTCCAGTAGGCTTGGGCTTGAATCTGTTGGGCTGCAGGACATGTCCCTATCACGTCACTTTCAGTAGATTCTATTTTTGGGGCTCAGGCTTTTCTCCAAAAGATGCATCCAAACATAGTCATTTTTTTAAAGAAAAAGTCAGAAGTTTTTCTCTCTCAAAAACCCCCCTGCTAAACACACTTCTTGTAAAATGTAAAATGACATAGAAGGACAAACAAAGAAAACCCAAAAATTTAGTTTGAGAGGTTTGTAGGTAATTTTCTATTCATAAGCTAAAAACTTTATTTATTAGAAACTTGGTAAATACCCTTGAGCTTTGGCTCTTAGGATATGTGTGATGACTCATTAACCTATAGGTCGTGGGTTCAAGTCCCATGGTAGACACTTTGCAAATATTTGTGGAATTTGTGTGGATTACATATTTGCCTTTTTAAAAAAAGGAGAAACTTGGTAAACAAGTCATTACAGTAGAAGAAAACTAGTTGAAATGAAAAAAAAAGGATAATAACTCCGTTAAAAAAAAAAGAGGATAATAACTATTTCTTATTTGATATGAAAACAACCATTCCCGTGCAGTTCATTGGATTGTCTCATTTATCATGCATATAAATGAGGATCTAAAAGATGTGTTTGTAAGCATGGAGTGATGAGATTCTGACTGATATTCTTGTTTATGACATTTCCAGCTTTGATCGTGATTGGAAAAAAATCGAAGCTTTTGTTGGTTCGAAGACTGCTATACAGGTAATCAGTAGTGTTGGTTCTTTGAGTAAAAACACAACATAAGTTGTAGAATGTTGTCGTACTCCTTCCTTCATTATTTAGCTTCAACAAAATGACTATTGTTCATTCTTTGTAGATTCGCAGCCACGCACAGAAGTACTTCCTGAAGGTCCAAAAGAATGGGGCAAATGAACACGTCCCACCCCCTCGCCCAAAGAAGAAAGCAGCTCATCCATACCCCCTCAAGGCCCCTAAACAAGGTTGGATTATTACTGATTATTTAGAATTTGTGTCTCTCTCTCAATAAGTTTTAAATAACAACTAAATGACATAGTGTACATTTTGGTACTTAGATGTATCTAAAGTAGAAGGAACTCAACACCCAGGCGCTGATATAATAAAAAATGAAGACATCATCATGAAAGATACATCTCTATGGCCAACACAAGGTCTGCCCCCCTTACTTTTCTAGTTTATGTTCCTCATTATATAATAATTATAATAAATGAAAAAAGTCGAAACGATTTTCCAACACTTACCTTTTCCTGTTTCGGCATTGCAGATGATGTCATCAGTAGCAGCATTGATAGCGGCACAGGGATATGGCCAACTGGTGAAACAAATGACCAAAATGAAGTAAAGCAGAGGATGTTTGGGCGAGGTTAGTTCTCAACTGGTTCATCAGCTAAATGGCATTCATTATGAGACATTTCAAAATATTTTGTTAACGGCATGTCGAGTGATAGAGATGCAAGTTACTGTCTTCTGAATTACTATACTTTTTGCACCCCTCAGTCCCTCATATTTAATTTTCTATTGCTTGCAGTCATGCCGGACTTCCCAAAAGTCTACAGATTCATTGGTGGGATCTTTGATCCTAATGAAAGCAATCACTTGCAGAAGTTGAAGATGATGGATCCAGTGGATGTTGAGACGGTATGATTGTTTTCTACGATTATGATCAGTTATTACATAGGTGTTACTACAAGGCATTATGTTGATGATAACTAGAAGTAGCAAAATGGGCAGTTGGATAACGGTTTGGGCCAACCACAAACACTTTCATGAATGTGTTAAATATGATTACAAAAGCTGGGATTACTACAATGATGAATTGATGATCCAATGTATTTCAAATAAACTGATTTAGAAGGTTTATACGTTTGAATACAATTCAAATGGCTTCCCATTTAGACCAGTTCCTTCTTTTCTTTTCTGTAAAGCTTGACCCGCTCCTTCTTAGTTAAACTTTAGCTTAACTCTTTGACCCATTACAGATAAATACATAATATATAATCGAAATTGACCAATGTTTGGTTAAATGGGTCAAAATTTCCACCTCTACTATCAATCGAATATCCTAAAGACTACTAGTAGTAGAGGTGGATAGTTCTTGAAGTATTTGTATATCTATTAATCGAAGATCCTAAGGACTACTGGTAGTCGAGGTGGATACTTATTAAAGTACAGTATTTGTATATGTTCAATTTATTTTGAAGTATATTGAAATTGTTGTTTGAGAGTTGATTTGTTTTTGTTGTTCAGGTGGTTTTGTTGATGAGAAATCTCTGTGCTAATTTGAAAAGCCCCCAGTTCGAGGACTATGCAAGTACTCTTCCAATCTGGCCCTCCATTTCCTTATCTGATTGTATTTCTTCAGAAAGTTCTGATCTATATGACTAAATAGAAGCATAAAAATTGCAACATTTCCTTGGTACTTGAGATAACAAGCTGTATCTACCCATTTACCTTTTTATTTTTATTTTATTTTATTTTTATTTTATGTTGCAAATGATTTTGTCACATTAATTTAGGTCAACAATGATAAGTCAACCAAATTACTTGGCTTTGTTTTGAGTCAAACAACGTATATTTTCTTTTAGTTCGCTGCTTTTATGAATTGAGTTACAACTTAATTTTCTTAATGACATGCAGAGGAGATTATGTCTTCATATGATCCGGGTACTGGGAAAGTTGCATCAAATAGCTCATTTGGTGGTCTCCAAGCACTGCCTGGGAACGCAATCATGTCTTCATAGAACTTTCGAAGGTCTTTATCGTTTTCTAAGCAGCAGGTAGTGTGCACAAAAGTTCAACTTTATAGTTACAAGATGTTTTGCAGGTGTGCGTAGGTATTTTGTTGACTTGCTTCTGGTACATATGACTACAGGAATGGAGGAAACCTTGTATATAAGTTTGTTTGTTTTTTTTGTTAAAATATATGCAGATTTGTCATCATATGTTTTTTTTATGGTTTGATGACAGTTATTTTGAAATGGTGTGTTTTACTTTTTGAAATAAAGGTAGTCTGTATCTTGGTATGAACAAATGATCGAATTGGTTGTCTGTTTGACTTTCTGTGACTTGCTTTCGTGTAGTCTTTGTTTATGAATGTTAATCATGTTTTGACCTGTGAATGTCCGTTATCTTATGGAAGCGTAAACTGAATTGAATGACGAACCCGTATGCTAAATCTTCTTGTTTAGCATCTTATAAACAAGATGGTAATGTTTGACGAGTACTATTTACTGCAACATATTTTTGTTTATGCATGCTTTATCTATAAATTTCTCTAAGATCGTTGCTACTTTTGACATCAGACAAGGAAAACACAACTAGAACATCAAAAATACATTGCAAATTTGCCTGTTACGACTATTTTGATCCTTACAACTTTCGGTCTTCCCACACAATCTTTGTTCTTGTAAAATGCCTTGTCACGCGAGGTAAACATGGACTATTTATCTTATAAGATACCAAAGGACTGAACCTGAATTTTCATACAGGCTGTGACGCTGTGTTGGATAGACGGTGATTTCGTGACAAATTCATTTGATCTTTCCGACAATCATAGTGCAAAAGATCACTATATATGTTTATATGTAACTACATCTTATGAAAGATTGTGTAAATATTTCTACAAGTCTTTCTTCTTCAAAAGCAAATAACACATAAATGTTTTTTTTTTTGGTCAGCTCGTATATATTTTAAAGTTCCAAGTTGGTATATAACCAAATCATTTACTACATTCACTCGAAATCTGCTCAGAAGAAGGAAAAATTTCGAAATACATTCACTCTGACCTATGCGGGGACGTGGGATGCTCGTTTGATCTCTGCTTTGATACTGTTCTTTTTATCATGGATTCATGGGTACAATGCGTTTTTAAGCATGCCCAAACACATGCATTTTTAAAATGTGTCGAAAGAGGTGAGGCCGGGTTTGTTGACCTGTGAACAGTCTTATTTCCTATTTTTCTTGATCAATGCATATATAGCTACAAAAAAAAAAAGATTTTTTTTTTTTTTTGGTAAAAAAAGTTACCCTGGTTAGACTTTACAAAAGATATGTTATATGTGTTAAAATAATCAAGACATTTTAGGAGACGTTACAGATTTAAAATACACTTCACAACAGTCCTGCCTAACATAGTAAGTAGTAACATGTTCACTTTTTAGATTCAATTTATCATACATGTATGACACAAAAGCATAATCTCAACAAACTTGAGTCTTGCCACTTCCAAAGAATTCTGAAAGTTTGAGTTTATAAAATTCATTTTAACATGTTCGTTAGGAACACGTTAGACGAACCCTTCTTAATGTTATATACCAACTGTTTATTAAAGCCATACTCGATTATCCATTTGAATCAAACTAAATTACATACTGATTAATGATTATCAACCATTTGATTTGACGAAACCCGACTCTATGGGCCTTGAGTGTGTCAACAAGCTATCAGATCTGATCCAATGCACTTATGTCAATCCTTCTATTCATGGGTCAACGGCTCAATACAAAGCATTAAACTAAGACGTCGAGACCATGATGTAATGAGACGCCATACCAATCACGGGTGAAGCAACAAACAAAACTAACCTGTAAGTAAATATGCATTACAACATAAAATCTCATGAATCTACATTCCAAATCTCTTGATGGTATCGAAGCAGGAACCTTAACTAGAAGAAACCTTTAGTCCAACAATCTAAAATCACAAAAAAGACTGCCAGAAAACAAGTTTCACGTTACTGTTTTCTTCCGGTTCTAAAGTGGCGGTAACAAACACAACGCTAACCTGGAGACTCTCAGCAGCTACAAATGGATTCAGGTAGCACAAAACATCCCATGTACATGACTCACAACTATGACGACTATGATATGATCTGCTTACCCTCTCTATCTGTACCGGAAACCCATATCCAGCTCAGGCCCCCCATACACCCCTTGGCTATGTTGCTTTGACTGGGCCCTCAGTTCCATCTCCATCATCCTCTGAAATGCTTCAGGATGGTTGCTTCCGCCGCTACCATCTGGAACTGGGAGACAAATGCAGTATTAGTGTACAGACAGATATACAAATATATAATCAAGCATTTTATAGAGGTTAAAAGATCGATCCACACTAAAAGGTGCTTGTTTGATTCTGACCCTTGATGGGGAAATGAGTAATCCAGTCGATTACTTGTTGTTTGTTTCTGACTTCATAGAGAGAAAAACAAGACTAAATGGATAAATCCATGGGGTGATGCATTCACATCAAGTCATCGACTCTTTCCAACTTTATGCTTCATTTCCTTGGGTTTCAAAGATCTGGTCTTTCTGGGATCAAACTTGTTAATGGATGACGTTCAACCGCTGGGTCGGGTTGACTACTGTCAAGCTTATAAATAATGATATTTGATCTTCGATTAGAGACCAGAGGATTGTTTCTTCTTTGATTTTAAGGTTACCAAGTTAGACTAGAATATATACTTGAATGCAGTAAAAAGTCAAATTCAGGAAGTGTACAACAGCTTCTGAAAAAAAACAATTCGTTAAATACATAAAGTTTTAGGGAATATACCAGATAATGGCATACCGAGTCCGCCAATGTTGGTCTGCTGATGAGCGAATGGAAATCCATGCATAGCTTCCCTGTCTGGCATAAAATTGGATGTCTGATTGCTAGGATGCAATGGTCTAGGAAGATCATGCAGCAATTGGGGTGGCGGAAAATTTCCTTGCATCCGCATTTGAGGAGGCAACATTTGAGGATGAACAGGAACATCGAACCCTGTTACCCTAGCATCAGGGTGCTGAAAAGGACGAGGTGGAAATTGTTGATTAAGATGCTCAGGATATCTCATCTGGGAACTCATAGGATCTAAAGGGTGAAACATTGGCCGCCTATTATGATTCAGCTGTGCTGCATGCATTTGAGGAGATGAAGCCTGGCCATGAAGATTACTATTAAATTGTCTTTCAGGCTCCAAGATATCATAAGGCCCACGAACAAAACGACTACCTTCCTGACCACCTCTAAAACCAGAATTAAGGGCCGCCAGTTTCTCTGATATATCAAATGCCACATCAGAAGGTAACAGTTTGCCTATAGTTTGGTTATGGGTATTTGCAGGATCGGCAACCGCAATCAAGCTTTCCTCTTCAGGCAGCTGGATTTCACCCATCCCAATGGCTTGCTTACCCAATTTGGGCAATCCCCTTTGGAGCTCTAACGGGTCAGCATCGACCCGTTGACCATCAAAGTTTAACCAGCTTTCAGCTTCTTCTGGTTTGGCGGGCAGTTTCATGTTAGGTCCTATTCCATCCACACTAGAAGACAAAGGACCATTCATCACCGGGACAGATAGCTCTTGAGGCTCGAATATATCAATTCTGGCAGACCCAGCCGACCCCCTCTGGGCAGAAACAGGTGCTTGAGCTGACTGCAGCTCTTTCATGAAAGCTGTCCCAAAAAGTGCTTCAAGTGATAGATTCTGACCCAAACTACCTTCCTGATTAGCATCTTTTAACTTGTGAGGACGGTCCTCTAACGACCCAACATTTGTATTGGAGGTATCATCAACACTAGTTCCTTTCTGTAACAATGAAAGCAAGTGATTGGTTGCACGATTGTCGACTACTCTAGCATCCATGTTTTCTTGGCCAGATACATTCCAATCGGGAACTGGTGGCTGCGAACTCGGACTTTTTTCACTATATTCTGACAATATAGTCTGTTCAAGGTCTTCACAAGTAAGGACTGCAGCAACTGGAGGTGCAGGCTCTTGCCTAAAACTGTTGTACAAATGGATGGAGTCTGATGGCGTTTTGGCAATTCCAAATCCCTTGTAAGATAATTCTGGTGCAATCGGGTCAGTAGGTATGATACCTTTGTCGCCACCACCAATCAATGAAAGCAAGTCATTGGGTCTGTTATATGAGAGATCATTCATTGGTTTCTTTTCTGCAAAAAAAAAAGGAAAAAAAAAGAAAAGAAAATGGGACATATTAGTACGTATGATGAAGCACAAAAACAGATAAATTAGGAATAAATCATCAGCTATAAAAATCGATATACCATCTTCATTAAACCACTGAGCAAATCTAGAAGATTGAACACTGTGGGGACTCAAAGGATCATCTGGCTTACTCTTCTGCCACAGGAGAAAGAGCAAATTCATTACTTCAAAGTTCATAATTTTTTAATTCAGAAACAAACAAAAAATAAACTTATTTTATGAACATTTACCTCAAGATGACCTGTAGGACCACCATCTTTAACTGTCGGACCGCTGCCAAAAAATTTCCCAAGGATGGATGTTGTATTTTCCTGACTGGAATTGCTCAGAATTTTATTTTCGGTAATTTTATTCGCCATAAGTTGAAAAACTTCACCATCCACAGCTTCGTGGGCATCTGGAAAACCAGATATTCCCATAACCTGGTTATCTAGAGTTCCATTTTGAGTGTGGTTGCCCTTGGCAAGCAAATGGATTTCCTCTATTCCAGGTTTAGGATTCTGCTAAAAAACATATGAAAAAAAAACGTTTGTAAAAAAGTTGTAAGTTACTCAAAGTTATTCGATATGAGTTGACCTTTGTCAGTAAAAGGATGTTGAATTCAACTTAAAGATTTGAGAAATGAGTTAACTATATAACCAGAGAGAAAGCCTTTTATGTTCATAGCGATCACTTTAGCTTAAGATATATACCTCTTTATCAGTGGAAGAGATCGGTTTTGTGGTTGAACTCTTCTCCAAAATTGTGCTTTTAAATCCCGGTGGTACAAGTGGTCGGGGTTTGGAAGACTGCAACAGAATCGATGATTTCCCAGGATCATCCTTTGGAACAGATTGAACTGCAGAATTCAATTCAAGCACTTCTTCCTTGATCTCCTCTAAGACGAGGTCGCTAAATTCGTCACTTTTAAGCTTATTTCCACTTGATTTCTGCTTTTCTTGTAGCACTTTTTGCTGTTCCTTTCTCATCAACTCAAAAGAAGCTACATGAAAAATGAAAAACCACAATTCAAACATTGAAGATCCACCCCACCAACAGAGAAAAATTAGGGTTCAGCCTTGCGTACCTCTTCTCTTTCTTTCTTCTTCTGCTCTGTCCTGACTTGTAGACTCACTGGAACCAAATGTTTCATCATTAAACGAGTCATGGGTGTTCGGACGGGAGTGTGGCACAGCCTGAACAAAAAAGTAACTATGAACATTTGTGTTTGAGTGGATATACACAAATGGAGAGAGAGGGAGAGAAAGGTTCATTTGGAAGGAAATTTATACTGATCCAAACCACAGACGTGGACAAGTCAAACTTAGTAATTTTGACCTTGAAAGGACGAGGTGGTTGATATGCCTCATTACTCCTATTAAGATGGTGGTGTTCATTTGTGGAGCCCTTTAGACCGGAGGTGCCACCTGTAAATCCCGAGGGTCTTGGAAAAGAACCACTACCAAGAAGACCATCATGCTCAGAGTTTTGCCAAGGTCGTCGAGATTGATTTCCAAAACCACGCCTTCCAGAATCTAAACAAAAATAAATAAATTATGATTTACATATCAAAGGAGGTAAGATCCTGAATAAGAAGTCAATGAATTCATGTTCGTGATAGCATTTAAGTGTAAAATTAGGACATAATTATACGTGCAACTTGTAAGGCTACTATTCAAAACCACTCACAAAGGTTTATAATAAAGCAACAGCCCAAACCTCCTAACTGAAAAAACAAAGCTGTCGATTCGGAATTTAGAAACCCTAACTTTCCATTGGTCTCGGTCAACAGCTATCAGCGTGGGAACTGATGTATTTCAAATTCAGCAATGACTTATATAAAAATTACCACCCGGTTTATGTAGCCAAACTTCAAAATGAAAGTTTCAATAAAATGGCTAGATATTGTATCCTGGTGGATTTTTGTAATGATAATGGGAAAAAAAAAATCAACCCGGACATGAACTCTCCCCCCAATAAACGTACCAACTTAAATGCATAATATCTAAATATGGGTTTGAATGATGAAATTACTCTCGACTTGGTCAATAAAGAAAAGCATGGTTATATAGGTAAATTTAGTTAACATTAGACACTACCCCCTGATGAAACACAGACCGCTAACTCACTTGCTGGCTTGCTGCGATTAAAAGAATAGTCCTGCTTCCATTCTCTATTGATAATCTTCTTTGACAGGCATAAGTTGAGGAATCTAATAGATGAACCAGCAAAAAGATATATAACATTTCTCTTGCCTGTCGCTCGATATGCAAATTAAGACCTAAACGACCACAATAATCGAACTCTAGGCCCACACACAAAGTCAAATGATTTGGTAAGAGATCCATTTCATCTACTAGAAAAGGATAAAATAATTTTAATAAAATTTTCAAAAATCACTAAATCAGACTTAAAACTGATTTCCACTTTCAAGTTTCAACTAATATACTAGTCGTGGATAAAAAGAACAGAATGTTGTCTACCAGTAATAATGGTCTGATTTAAATGTTACCGTAAAACAAACAAATACATCTGATGCTGCTTTGAACGAATAGTTTGGCTCTCATCCAACTTTCCTTGAGAACCTAATTGGTCAAGTTGTCTATGCACATCAAACAAACTTGCACTCAAACACTAGGCAACAAAAAATTGACGACAGCATATGAGCTAATCAACCATCCGTGACGCTTGTAACGCATCCAACCAACTATTAACATTCCAATATAGTAGCATCATTCAGCTCCAGCATAAACTAAGTATTAACATGAACACTAACATATAATACACCACCAAAAACAACCAAATTGGGCAAACTGATTAATCCATTTAGATTATACTACGCATTAAAAAACCAACCTGGATCCACCTCAGATTGCGTATCACTATCTTTATCACTCCATCCAGAAGACCGATTATCCCATCTCCCATAACTTCTCGAATCACCCCGTGTAGGTGGTGAAGAGCTATACTCAATACGACGAAAACCTTGTAACGGCATACCCCCATGAGTTTTCGGCTGTTGTTCTTTAACGCTATCTTCTAGTTCGCTAGTTTCATATATTCAACAAACCAATATCAATACCAACACTAACTTTACAACTCACATAACTAACATACATATCTCATAAATCTTAACCAAATTCATTTTACCTTAAAATCGACTCATCACATCCATTCGGCAACTTCTTGCAGATTTCCAAATCACCAAAAGAAAGTAGAAAATCTCTACTGTATGAAATTCTTGCCTTCCTGCATCACCCAAAACACAAATTCAACATCAAACCAACATTCAAGCTTTATCATACAAAACTCATCATACAAAACCCGCAAAAAATGTAATTACTTTTCGGGTTCATTAACCGATTCCGATGCTTCCATAACTAAGCTATCATCTTCAATTTCCAAGCTCATTTTACACTACTAATCAAAAATCTAACTATCAAACCTACAAATTCTTAACTAAAAATTTTTTGGCCTAAAACAACAATCTAACAACAAAGATTGTAACTTTATATTCAACTAAAAGACCCCATTTGATTACAAGATTACAAAAATTTAGGCTATATGTATTTTTGTGTTGTGATTTAGGATCGAAAAGGGTTTTGTTAATTCAAGAAAACTGATCGAAAATATGGATATTTTTGGAAAGATTAACCAAATCCTAATTGATATATAAACAACATTTTATATGGGTTTCAATTAATTGATCGCTAATGATTATGATCTATTTGAGAATTTTGTAGATAAAATAATTTTGGGAAGAGAACGTTTTCAAGGGAAGAGAAAAGAGGGTTCTCTTTTGTTTCGATAGCAAACAAAAAGGGGATATGTTGATTTGCGTTCGATTGTTACGTTAGGGTGTGTTTGGTTTGTAAATGGAGTTGGATATAGTATGGGTTTGAAAGAAAAACGAAAATATAAATGGATAATCGAATAAGTTTTTTTTTTTTCTTTTTCTCTTTTTTTTTGGGTTATTTGGGGATATCGAATTATTTTTTTCAACTTAAATATTTCTTTTCACCCACAAGTAAATTTGTGTAGACCACGATTTGAACTTTGAGACCTGTTACGAGAAAATAAGACTCCTTTGTCACTACATCTTTGAGACCGAGGAAAAAAGACTTTTTGTCACTACATCATTTGGTGATGGTTTAAGACACATAAAATATTTATTTTATTAATTAAAGTTGAATGTTATTTATTGTTTTTTATAAAGGTTTACCAAAAGGTTACCTTGGGATGTCGAGTCATTTTTGGCTCATTGAGTGGTCTAACCAGACTTTATCCGTAGTCGGTTCCAGCTATTTCCTTTGCGACCCCAAGATACACTTATGACAAGAATCAAACATGAGAACTTTTTATGAGGAAACATGACTCATTGTCACTAGATTAACTTGGTGATGGTTTTAATTTATTGTTTTAATTTAAAAAAAATACTAAAAGAACAAAATTGGAGAGAGAAAGAGAGAGATGAGGGTGTTGTGAAGATAGAGAAAAAAAAGTTATCGAAATTCTAATTTTTAAATCCATTATTCACCTCAACCAAACTACCTTTATAATCTCATCCCCATTACCAAAACTCATTACAAAACCTTCACACCAATCACACACATAGTTTAGCAACTTTTGTTACGAGGGTTATTCCTTTGGTTGAAATGATTGGGTTGATGGTGTTTTGTGGGGTTTGAAGAAATTGTGTAAGATTGATGTTGGGTTAGAAATTAGTGAAAATGTTTTTTAAAAAAAAGTGTCATTTTGATTAATTATATTTAATGTACATGGATGTGTAGTTTTACATCACTTTGTAAAATGTGCTGTAATATTAAGTTATTACTCCGTAATATTTAAAAGACTTTTTTTGAGTTTTATGATTGGAGCAATAACTTTATCAAAAAAATTTTAAAAAAAAGCGTTTAGCAAATAACTTGATCATTGGAGATGCTATAACAACTTGATCATGACACTTGGTAAAAAAAAAAATCAAATAATGAAATTAAGAGAGGGAATTAGTAGAATTACACTTGTCATGTAATCAAGTTGTTAGGATAATTATTGGGTTGATTTTTTAAAACGATATATCATTTTCCTTTTTTTTTACTCGTATTTTTGTGTTGCACGATTGTGAAACATAGTTACCTCATAACAAAATAGAATGTTGCTATCCATATGGTACAACAATTTTTGAAAAATCTTACACTCTGTAGTTTAAACAGACTCATAACCTAGGCTACTCATATATTCAATATAGTTCCATCCCTGATTCTTTTTATGTTGATAAACTAGCAGTTGTTCGCAGCACAGCCTAGTCGTGAATTATATGCCAATTTTCTCTCACCCCTTTCATGTTAATTAAACACATCATAGAGATATTAAAGTCATAAAAAGAATATATTGTAACAAAAACCTTGTTTGAGTCGCCAAGAAAATGCATAACAAAATAGGCAAGTTTCTGCTTTTGTGTTTGCAACTTTCATGCATGACACGAAATCACACACATAAATCATCAAACATGTTAGCAACTATTCAAGGTCTTTTCATAAATCATACACATAAACCATTTTGGTGTATAAAAAGAAATTTTAGTAACTATTTAAGATCGATCTTTCCATAAAAGGGAATATTTATATATATACTACCATTACTTCAAAGTTCAAACAAAGCTATTTTAAACCTTAAGGGATCATATTCATTTAAGACGATATAGTTGAGTCTTAATAATCTAGCTTTAACTATTATCCGAGTCAATGTGGGATTACCCTAGTAGAGGCTTTTGCCTCTTAGGATCGAGACGAAGTTAACAATTTAGGTTAGGGTGGACCAAAATTAGTGAAGGTCTCAGGCACAGGCTTGAATGAAAATAATTAAGATTGATGTATATTTATATAAGTATATTGCATCACATAAAGATATGATTAACACAAAAAGCTTTATATAACTGCAAAAACATAAGGTAGAATGATTGTTTCGTATTCTAAAACTAAAGGTGTTCGTTATTCGGATTAATCGAATAGCCCGTCCAATCCATTTGACATTTGCACTATTTGGATTGAGTTATTTAGATTTGGTTTGGTGTTTAGGTGAAACCGTATATGGAAGTCATGGTTCGGTTTTGGTTTAGAAAATTTTTAATTAGGACCCACCCGAAACCCGATTGAATATTTTATATTTTATAAAAACTATAATAACCCAATTTAAATCCCATAAATACAACTCTAATTATCTAAATACGTTAATCCTAATAATCCAAATACACGTAGTTATTTGAATAACCTCCCATGAACAACTAAAATAGTGTAAATTGACATTCGGATAATATGATTATTCAAATATAATAAATTAAAATTTGAAAGTTCTTTTATTTGGGTAATCTAAAACCTGAACCTTATTTGGATGGTTTGGATTGAGTGGCCTTATATACGGATTGAGCATTGAGTGGTTTACTAATTCTTAAAAAGTCGAATAACCCAAACCAAATAACTCCATTACCCCAAAACCCTACCGAATGAACACCCCTATCTAAAACCATGCTATTAGATAAACATCTAAAGGAAAACAAACGTGATGGATATCTACAACAAACATGCACTTATAAATGCGACGGGAATAGATGTACACCTTCATTGCCACATTAGTTGCAACTGCACTCAACGATAAAACAGTCAAGAAAGTACACAAACCACATAAGGCTAATAACATAAGATTTTAGAGGGTGGACCATGGTCAACCTTAACCCGAGGTAAGACTGACTATGGCCCTGCACAGATATATTTAGAACTATTTAGAAATAATGTTATTATCTGGTAAATATCATAAATTGGATTGTTGTGCCGAGTCCATGTTTAACCTACTTATTTAGTATTCAATAGTTTAAGTAGAAAAAGGATATTAGACAAACCAATAATTGAGGTCTCCACTTTGCTACAGAAATGTCGATCGCCAGTTCATAAGATATCTTCATAGAAGTTATAGTTATTATGGAAATATTATTTTTTTTCATTTCTCATTTTCCATTTATATTTTTAATTCAACTTGAATTGTTTTTTTTTTCTCCTTTTTTGAACGACAGAAATATATTAAAGCAAACACCAACTAACAAGATGCTAGATGGCCAAAATACAAATAGTACAATCTAGATATACAACAATTAAATACAATCTATTTATCCCGAGACCTTAACTGTGAGGATCGTAAAAGAGATTAAAAAAAACTAGCACCAATTACAGTACCCACGGAGCCACGGAGGTTGTGCCAATGGTTTTCACTCCGGAGTGTTTTTGATACGATCCCAACCAAGCCCCGAGGAAATTACATTTACAAACATCAAAAGATTCAACACCCGTTCTAATCATCCGTCTCAGCCGCAGTCATGTGAAGAAAGGAGAAAATGAGTCTCATCCATTAACCATAAGCAACACTTACTACTCGAAGTCTCGAAAGCACACCAGGAAGTTTAAGTTGAAAGGATTGGTTTTTTAATCAACTTGAATTGTCTTAAATAATTTTTTTTACTATTACTTGTATGTTGTAACAATCCCTCTATATATGACACCTAATGAAGGTGTTGTAAAGTTTTAAATAGATAATCAGAAATCATCACTGAAACAATTGTGATTTTTTTTTATTAAACCACGAATGTAGAGCTAAAATATCTTTAAGAAATAACGAAAACACATGACAAATATTAAAGAAAGAGTTTGAGAAAGAAAATCCCATGATAACAACTTTATACTAGTTTAAACAATAAATGGTCAAGTAAATGAAAGACAAAGTAGTGGTTTTTTGCTATAAATTTATTTTATGGATTTTTGATAAAACATAGCTATGAGGTTATATTTAAAAGCTTTTTTAAATAACTTGTACATTAAATATATAATAATATATATATATTTTGAACGTTATACATTAAATATAATAACCTTCAAAATATATATTGATTATTATTATAATCCGAAGCACAACAATTCACTTAATTTATAGATTTCTGTATAATAGTGATATTTCCTTTGTGATCATATTTTTACAGTTTTTTTTTTCCCCAATCAAAGATAACTAAAATTTGGATGAAGCTTTCGAACAACATGGCACCATCATCATCTTCTACATAAAAAAAACTACCGTCTCTTCTACACTTTGTATTCAATACGTTTGAATGATATTTTAATGGCTTAGTTTTAACTAAACTTTTTGTGACTTAATGTTATTTTATTGATATATTTTTCACATTTTTGTTACTCATTTTATATCTAACCATACATTTTCTTTGTTTATTCATACATACATGTTTTTCATGGATTCCATCACCAACAAAGATTGGATTATTAGTTTTTAGATTTGTTCCATTAATTATTTATTTAAATTTTGCTCCTTATATGATATTTATTTCTCTATGATTTTCCTCATAATTACATAATTGTGTTTATGTTTTGGTCTGAATGCATTGGTAGAGACCTAGAGAGTAACTTGTGTATGAACGTCTCCATATTAATTTTTAGACGTTTATCACGGTTGTCTATCAAATTTTTCTATGAAAAGAGTCTCCTTTAATCGTAAATTATATTTTTACTTTTATATCTGATTTTGTTTTAGTCAAGTCTTTGAATATTATGTTTATGTATCGAACTTTAAATAGGTTTATTCTTTATTGTATGTATACAATTTTAAAATTAAAGAACAAAACTATTTTATGTATCTGATCTATCAAAATCTTTTATATTGATGATGTGGAACTAAATGTGGCTGCTTATAGGAACGTCATATATATGCGGATGCATAAAATAGTGATTTTTGAAAGTTGGATACTCGTAATAGACCGATTTAAAGTTCGATGCAAATTATAGATGTTTGACTATAACTTGATACATTTTTTCAAGCACTTAACCTTTTCTATATCATTTGTGTTAAATTTTGTATAAACAAATAGACACCATTAAAATGTTTATATAAGTTGACTGATTCTTCTTGCAATGTTGTGGGAGCATCTTTGTGAGTTGACTTCAAGATGCCATATAGTAGTCTCTATATATTATGTCACAAAAAAAGATGTTTTAATATAAAATCTGATGAGATACTCTTTTTTTAACAGTCATCTGATGAGATAACTGAAAGGTGTCTTTTTATACATATAACTAGGCAGTACAAAGCCCCGCATAATCGTCTTTGTGCGTTGTGACAAAATTTTGTTTTATTTTTGACGGACATTACCACAAACACAATATCGTAGATGTGACTTGAAGGGTTAAAACCAAAGAGTTCAAAAACAAAAGAATTTATTCCTTTAGTATATTAGATCATGCAATGAAACACCCAATGAAGAAGTTATCGAAATATTTCATACGTAGTTACGAATTCCTAATTATATTTTTAGTAGAAATTAACATGTTATATTGTGGGATTAGAACTCGGTTATCTTTGTCAGCTAAAGTTTGTCATTAAGTTTGGGATTAGAAGCTTCATATTGTGGGATTAATTAGAATGCGGTCATCTTTGTGGTTTATGAATCAGGATGCTTTTTCGTGTGCCCTTTATTTGAGTAAGAGCTCCCCAAACTTAATGAAGCTTCTTGTCTGGGTAAATAATGCAAAATGACATGGTAATAGCTCTTTTTAATTATATATAGACTTGAAGTTGGATCATATGCAGGAATTGTGGATGTATACTATCAGTAACTTACGTAGTGAGATGAAATTTGTGAAGCTCGGTCGTCATGGCCAAGCCGTCTATATATGCTAAAGAAAGTACTAATAGAGCTTGACAACAATCTTTCTGTTGATGAAGAACTGGAAATGTTTAGAAACTTGATTCGGCAGCATGTCCACGAGCATCACCTTGAGCACAATTGTTCGTTCAACGCCTACAAACTTCCTCCTAAAGGCTATTTTATTGGCAATGTTAACTAGTTATCATAAAGACTAAGCATCATCAAAACACATTGTATTCATGGACTATTTTTGAACGTATTTAGATGACGTTTTCTTTAATGTTTATGTACTATTCACTTATTTGTGGCAAAATGTTAATAACCGGCAACCCAAACAGACCTATAATTGGCTTCCTATCCATAATGTGGGGGGAATACCGGACTCACTTAGCGGTTGTGGCTATGGGGGTGTTTCGGCTCGAACCCGAGACCTTGTATTATTTGTGACAAAGATACATTTACCCATTACCAATTGAGCGTCATTGCCCTTTTTACTTGACAATATTCTTATTTTTTGTGTTCTCCTTGCTCAATCTCTTATTAACGTATTGACCACCAAAAGTAATTGTTTTATGTTCTCATCATCATTCATCAACTAATTATATATAAAGGGTATCTGTATAATTTGTAGGATTTTGTGTAAGATATAACCTATTTCAACGTTTAGAAGAAAGAAATGGTCCCAGAGTGCAGTTTATAGATATAGGATCAATTATGCTTACAAGTAAAAGATGCAATATGTATTTGCCAGCCAAAATTGTACTATTTGAGTTAACTTGGTTCCTTTTTTAGCGGTTCAAAGAAAAAAAAACCTTGGTTCCCTTTTTAATTTTCATTCTTTCTATTATACGAGTTTGTTTTAGCTGCCTTCTGTATTTGAACAAGTCAAGTGGCGGGCAACGGGCATGAAACGAACGAACTATGTACCCATACCGAAATTTAAAAAGCGTTATCCACCAGCTAAGATTCAACAGGTTTGGCCCCAAAACTGTACCTTGGAATGAACTCAGAATGTTTTGGTTGGCGAACTGATTATATGCCAATCTTTTTGTTGAAATGATATAGTTTTAACTGAACAGGAAGATTTTATTTTTTTTCCTTCCAGTTTTGGACCATACCAAACTAAAAAAGATTTAACAAAACCCGAAAAAATAAAAGATGACAAACCGAGACTTGCAACAGGGAGCTGAAAAGCAAGAAGACAGCAAGCAATCACAAACTCTCCGAAAAAATAAAAGATGACAAACATGTGGATACATAAGGGTAGTTCATATGTGAATGGTACATGTGAACAAATCAACTTATACGTAATTTTACATATTTTTAACAACTTTTTTTTATATATATAAGCAAGTTCAACACGGAAACATAAGATATATGATAAAATAATGACGAAAACAACCGCCAAAGAGACTCAGACAAAAACAAACACCAAAACGACAAGTACATAACTGACTAAATTAACATATACATATATCTACGCAAATATTTGAAAACTCTACCAGGAATCACATTCTAACCTGCTGGACGCCGCACCTAGGTGGCTGCTGTTGGAAATTGTCCAGCAACGCCATACGCCCGTCTACAACTACTTTAAAGAAATGATCCATTTCTGATTTGAGCTCATCTAAACCGGTCAGAAACTTCTCATTACTTTCCATTAAATTGGAACAATACCCGTTAAAAACTTCCTGTGTAACCTCACCCAAGCCATCATGAAGCAACGGGTACAGTTTCTTGACATTTTGGTCAATTATTCGAAGCTCTTTCAATGGAGAAAACTCTGCGGTAGCATATATGTTCTTGATTTCACCATTTATAACAATCTGCAAATCGGTAAAGGATTCTTGCCATAAGTATATTTTGGGTACCTGCAACTCTACAAGAGGCCTAGGGGAAGTTGAAAATGCAGCCACACAGGTGCTGAAGATGAACATCGTTTGAACCTTCAGTCCATACATGGCTCGGACCAAGTCCTTGGCTTTGGGTATGTTCTTGATCTTGGGTAAGTTGAGTGTTTCCTCAAGCTTGCATATGATGTCACAACAATCTTGTAACTTGGAGTTGTCATAACGATTCTGATATTGCCTCCATTCATGAAGAGAAGACGATGCTTGCATGAGTTTTTGTGGATGATCGGATTCCAAATCACGCAATGCACATTTTAGCATAACGTAACCAAATCGTTGCCTAACAATATCGGTTCCATAAGCACTGCAAAAATCGAGCAAGTTCAAACTGTTTTCTAGGTACATATCGACCCATTTGATATCCCAACTACATATAGGAAGTTCCAAATCTACAATTAGCTTTCTAACGTCATGAAGTGTCTCACAAATGGAACCTAATGCAGATTTCATCCATGAAAAGGTGATGACATCGTTTGCATTATTTGGCTTCAATTGGCGAAACCTTTCAGCTAAATTTTTCTCGTAAGCAGTTAGCACAGTTGATGGTTGATGAGAGCTTTTATGCATCATCATCTTAAACGGATTCCCAATAGGAAGAAATGGTCGGTGAGGTCCCTCTGATCGACTCATGGTTGCTGTATCTGCAAAAACAAAAATCGCAGCAAAAAAAAACCATATAAAGCGAGAGTCCTAAACAAACAAATATAAATAGAAAACAATAATCCATCCCCCCCCCCAAAAAAAAAAAAAGGAAACCCCGGTGCACCAAGGCTATTCCGTCTTTAGCTTTCCGGGGAATGGAGTGAGAATCTTTGTAAAGA
>JAOEHQ010000578.1:0-19545 GCA_025447715.1 Asclepias incarnata
ATTCTTCTCTATTTTGGCCGGAGGTCCTTCGGAAACAGCCTCTCTACCTTTTGGGTAGGGGTAAGGCTGCGTACATCATACCTCCCTCAAACACCGCCCCGACGGTATTGAGTATCGGTTGTTGTTGTTGTTGTTGTTGTTGTTGTTGTTGTATGTTTTTAGTAATTTAATTATTAATAATCATGAAAAGTTAAAAAATGTTAATTATATTTTAATTAAGTATTTAGTTAGATTTATTCTTTTATAAAAAACTAAAAAGTATAAATTAGTGTTGGAAAACAAAAAAATAATTTACTTTTTCTATAATATCAATAACTAAATTAAAGTCAAAATTGAAAAAAAAAAATCAATTTGAGGAAATCGAGAGCTATGATTAGTCGATAAGTCATTAAAACAACTATCTTTTAGTATATAAAAAGATGATATATAAGAAGTTGATAAACAATTAAAAATGGATTTAGAAAAATGATAAAATACATCATAATTTCTATTTGTTAGTCAAAGTATATATTTAGTAAACTATAAATATGTAAATATTTTTGAAATGTAACCCGAACAACACGGGTATTTTGTTAGTTTAGAATGATACAAAATTGAAATGCATCTACAAATTTTTGTTTTTGAACAGCCAAATCATAATCTAGAGTGTGAAGTGTGATCCTTTAAAGTCAACTAGACAACGGATGGCCACAATCAATGACTTGCCGGGTTAACGGTTTTCACACTCTTAGTTGACTTGAAGAACATCATATGAAGTCGCTAAAAACAGCTGTACGTTTGACTTTTTAAATCACATGTTTCAAATCATTAGACTTTTAAGTACAAACATTGATTTTCATTTTTTTTTAACCGACAACGAATAATGCCCGGTTACCCCGGAGAATACTCCAATGGCAAAAGCATGTTACCTATACCCGTTTGTACTAACTAAGTTGAGTAACCCAAACCCTCCATATGTCTAGTTCTGAAAAAAAAGCGCCGCTCGAAAGCCTACTGTAGTAAAACCCGATCAGACTAGACTGGCTAATCATTGGTCAGTGTCTGCCTTCATTCGGCGGTACCACCAACCGGTGATGAGAATGGGGATCGGACGTTGGTCAACTTAATGATAAGGGATGATCTTAACATTACAAGTTGACAACAAATGAACGACATTGAACTCATAAGTCATACCAATTGAAGAATTAAATGTATTGAAACGCACGTAATATATAACTTAACGGTTTTATTAAGCAAGAGCAAACAAAAGAGAAATAAACTTATGAATTTTATGGTTAACTCACAGTAAATATTGACATATTGTACAGGAAAGTTGTAATTTAAAAAAAAAAAACATTATTTTTATGTATAACATTATACTAAGTGTTAATCATAACACGCAAATTCCTTAACTTATACAACATAACCAACTTAACAAATTTTATAAGGAGTTATTTTAATTTTCTCTAATGGGAAAACATTTAAACAAAGATCAAGTAGAGATCCATATATATTCATGATATATCCAGAGAAAATCGAGTCTTTGGCTCATGCGGCTCATGCGTCATAACTGGCATTTTTGTGATCGTTTCCAAGAATTTTTTTCTAATAATTTCAAAATGCTTACCTGATAAAGTTTGAATTTATATACTCTTTTGAGTCCTTCAAAACATCTATTATCACTGGGTCATATTACTCATATATATTGAATGATGAGTATATATCTACTTTTCTCTAATTTATCAATTTTCCAAAGTCTTTGGGTCATTTTCTAGTATATAAATGCATTTATTATTTTTAAATTCTTCATGTGTTGGACTGAAGCAATAATTTCCACAAAGGAAAAGGATATTTCTTATGGACTTAATTGATGGAATTCTAATTTGTTATCCACACAAAAACTAAAAAAATACAAATGTTGAACTTGGAGGGTTGGCAATGGTTGCCACAATTTTTTTCTACCACTCACTCTTAACCAATCATTTTATGCCACCTCAGCTACCCCTTACTCATACCACAATCCATTATTTTGTTAGCAACACACCACTCACTCACCACTCACTCATACCACTTATACCTTATGCTTAAAAACTTATATAATAATTCAAACACACACACCACGCAGTATACAAATGCGTCGAAGTTTACCGCATTGCTACACCACGCCGCATGGTTAATTGATGGCGGCGGTGTTTGAGTGGATTACCGCGTGAACCACTCGGCTTTAATCCACACGTTGCCATCCCTCTAAGTAGCAACTCTCTCTTATCTCTATATTGACTTGACTGATTTCACCACACATCAATATATAGCATAGTGAATGCCAATTTCAGTCATGCAAACACATCTTATTTTTAGCAAGACACTATCATCAAACACTTGTATTGTTGTGTCTCTTTCTAAGGCAAGTTTTTTAGTGTGCGTGTTTTAGCTTTATTCACCAACACTCTAATAAAAGTGAAACTTTAAAGTTGATCATGATGAACATATGATGGAGATGTGCCCATGCTCATTCAGTCATTTGTCTCCTCGCCCTTTTCATTCCTGCAAAGAAAAAAAATCCAAATAGTAAAATTAGTTAGTAATTGAAGTATATAAAAAACAGCCACCTGTTACCCAACTTTCGACTTGGCAAACGGATAATTGGATGAGATTTTCCTCGTTTAGGTTATCCAAGGAATCGAAATTTTGATTCAGTTGTACGCAACCTAATCAAAATATCTCATGATCGTTTTCGAACATTTTCCTTAACCGCCCCAACATACTTACCTACTTAAGTTCGAACCACTGTGACATATTGGTAGTGGTTCAACTTTCAATTTGGTATCAATTATAATTTTAAATTAACTTTATTAAAAACATACAAATGTAACTCAAACCATTTTGGAATCTTGCTAAATGTAATTTAATAATTTATGCATAAACGAAATGCATATATTATTAACCAACAGACATGATCACATGACTCATGAAAAAACAACCACCACAGAGGCTTTTTGTGACTTATACCAATAGTTATTAATTTAAAAAAAACAGTGCATGATTTAAATTTTATTCGTTTCTTTACAAATTATTATATGTATCAAATTTTTATTTTAAAAATCTCTATTATATATATCAAACTTTTATTTTTTTCACGCTTGAGTACCTGATCACCTATATAATAACCGGTAATTTTTGGAAAAGAATTAACACAACAGCTAAAACAGACATAGTTAGATACACTCAATAGCAAAACATAAAAATAAAAATTGGTTACACACAATAACAAATTGACAAAGTTTGGATACACACAATAGCAAAACAGAGAAGGTTAATTACGTGTTAACCAATCCACATCAAAGGTTAACCTATTTTAGCAAGTTGGATACATAAATTGTGAAAAATTAAAAGTTCAATACATACAATAAAGGTTTTTAATTTGGTATACATAATATATGCATTATGTCGTAAAAACAAAGTAGATAATTTACAGCAAAGTTAACAAAGAGCGTAAGCATCCATGGTTATATCCCCCTGATTATAAAACCATCAAATGAGACGACCTGAACTTTCAACAAAGAGTGACAAGTCACATTGTTATGCAATTGTTGCTTGCGAGGGCACGTGGATTTCGTCTTAAGAAGAGTTTTACCTGGTTTGAGTTTGCATGATGTGTACTCAAAACTCGTAGTTGTAGTCACCAAAATGTTGGACAATGGACACTACGGTTAAAGAAAATAAAAAAATTACATTTCTAATACTGGCAAAAAATTGCATATAATTGCATTGCAGATATGATCAAACAGACATGATCACATGTGTCAGGAAAAACCAACAACTCAACAGGCCTTTTGGTGGCTTTGCACCTAACCATAACATTTTCTAACAGGGCATTGCTATTTCCACCATATGGTACAAACGCCCGTATAACAAACAATGTATACCGTATAAGTTTTTAATACAAAATAACTTCTGAGATGGTGGAAATAACAAAGCAGTGTTTCGAACATTTTCTTTTACTTAAAAGAAATATAGACATCATACAACATTGGGCCATCTAGCATTCATATCTCATCTTTTAGACTGATCTATCAATCCATATTATTATTTTTATGAAATCTCTCTCTTTTTTATCCAGATATATCTTTCTCATATATATTTGACTGATTTTGTATAAGTGTAGGTATATATATATAGTATGTAACTATGGTATGTCAATATGGTAACTTTATATCTTCCAATTGAAATGATAATATTATGATATAGGCAAGCAGACATGATCACATGAATCATGCCAAACCAACAACTACACAGGCTTTATGATGACTTATACCTGAAATTTCAATCATTTTCTACGAAGTATACATAGAATTAAGAAAACAACCAAGTTTTTTTTACATTATACAATGCTACACTCCATACACAATCAAGCAGCAACATTACAAAAGGTGGGGTCCAATTTACCACTCACCATTTTCACTTTGGAGGTGTGCCTGTCTTTAAGAAATGTGATTAGTGAACAATCTTTTAGAATTTTGAAGACCATTTTAGATGCATTTTCTAACCTTCAAAAGGGGGAAAAAGAATACTTTTTTTAAAGAGGCACAGGCTGCATCTTGAAGGTAAAGTAAAACATGAAAAAGATTACAAAGAAACAATGCCCACCATCTCATTTCTGCAAAAAAAAATCATATTTTTCTTGCTTATTCTGATATCTTCACAAAGAGTAGAAAGAAGACATTTTTCCACATATACCTCATACCCGTCTGGGAATCGAACTCTCTTCAGCCAACCCTTCCATGCCGCATTTTAAAGTGTCCGAGTTTGACTATTTTATGGTTTATCAATGCATGCATTATCTGAAGAGATCCTTCCTGAGCCACGGCCAACCATTTTCCCGAATGAGGGTACACCCGATAAACCCTTGAAGCTGCTGCTTCCCTCACTGAAGTTTCTAGCCTTTCGTAATTTTGGTAGTTTTGTAGAGGAATAGAGGTCAAGGTCTTGGTCAGCAGTGTTGGCATTGACTTTGACTTTTGCAACAACCAATTGGGCAATGTTGCTACGGCAAAACGGGCAGACAGGTGCAGTAAGGGACGCTGTGGTTGGGTTGGGCTTGTTGTGACAGCATAAGGCTAGGGTGCATTGTGCGCACATTTGGTGACCACAATCTTGTACTTCAATTGTGCATACTTGATCAAAACATATACAACATAATTCCGTTTCGCTTACCTGCAGATAGAGTATGCATTTTTTGTTGCATAAGCAAAAATCCATAATTAAAGTGGACAATACGACCAAGAAAAAGCAAAAATGTTTCTCAAACAAGAATTCCAGGCTACATTAATTCAACAAAGATATCTGAAACTACAGTCAAAAGTCATCACCTTTGACCATTTCAAAACCATCCTTTTTGCACAGTATTTAGTAGTCCCATCTTCTTGACTTTCTATATATAAAGAAAATTTGTAAAACTTAATTAAATCGAATTACTACCTCGGAGATACTATCATCATCGGCAGTTCCACTATCTGAATGTGATGGAGAAGGTATAGAGTAACCCGTGCCTTTTAATATTGTTTTCTCCCTCTCCCTGTTAGCTTCCATTAGGGCCTGTTCAAGCAAAGCTTTTGCCTCTTGATTAAGCTCACTAATGAATTTTAGTGGTGATGGCCACACCAAAGGCTCTGCAGACGATGGATTTAATAAAGCTGCACAGGCGTCGTTCTTATGCTTTAAAGCAACCAAATATGGAATTCTCCTGCAGTATTTGCAAAAAAAGTCAGAAAAAAAAAGAAAACAAATTACAGAATCATCGAGTGCTAAATTCAGAGTGGATCCAAGATTTCCACAATAATAAACACTATCATAACATATCTTTTTCAGAAAAAGCATTTCAATAACAATTTTTTATTTTGATTTTGTGCACTATAAAAAGAATTTCTGATATGCACATGCATAACTTCGCATTTATAAAAAAGTCCATCCTCGATACCAAGGATGAATCTTGATGCATTTCACTAGACAACGAAATGATGGTAAATTACACTAACACATCAAGATTGATATAATATAGAAGCTAAATGTACCCAGATGCATCTCTTTGAAGTCGATCTGCACCCCAAGCCAGTAGTTCTCGGATGCAATCCATCGAACCACCTCTTGCAGCCAAATGAAGTGGTGTGCTGCCAGCAAAACTATAAAAGATAACAAATAGAAACCACACATGAATACATAGACCAAACACTTGAGGTGGCAGGATGTTTAGGTGTGCGTGTTGATAACGTGTCAAAAGTTATTCTTTATATGGGTCGGGTTTGATTGATCCAATACGCTTTTTGACCAACGTTCTATACATAATTAGCGTGTCAAATATAATTACAAAAGCTATAGTATTAATATTATTCTATAATAATCTGCAGTCAACAATTTAAGAGGTTTGTATACATTAAATTACATTTTGCATACTCTAAACCTGTTCGGCCAATTTGACCCGGTTTTTATATCTACTTTTTCTAGCTTGGCCAATCTGACCCTTTAAAGAAAAAGCGTAATCTGAATCAACCCATTTATCAATCCAACGGTTAAAGTTACCACTTATACTAACTACATATATAGAAGATAAGTTTTTTGCCATGAATTCGTACCCGTAACCACCGGTTGAGGCACAAACAAGAGCCCCACTGTCTAAAAGTAAATGAACACACTGCGGACGTCTTTGACGGGCCGCTAAATGCAAAGGTGTAGCCCCTTTACCATCTCTAATATTCACAAATCTTGAAAATCCCCTAAACTCCAATTTAATCAACATAATATTAGTCTTTGTCTTATAAATAAAATTATCATATGCTCTTGATTAAATAAAATAAAGATTAAAGAGACCAACCAAGAAGCGGCAACATGGGAGGTCCGGGCAGCCGAAAGAATGGTTTCAAGATAATCAAAATGACCATGTCCAATTCTATATTTGACGCATGAAACCTCTTAAATCCAGTTTCTTTAAAGATTTAGTCATTTAGATAATTATTGGTTTTGTGATCAGAACTTAAAACCTTAGTAATTATAAAAAAAAATAATTACATAAACACTTTGCAGAAATGCAGGTCAACCAAACCTAGCCTGACCCGTTTCCATCAATACTAAAAATGATATGTTTCAACCCAAACCCATTTTAATCTTTAACCCAACCTGTCAACCCAACCTGTCGATCTTGCGACCTCTACTTCTAGAGAACATCAAAATGATCAAATAAATAAAAGATCCTTCCGCATAAATATATATTACTTTGATCCACGCTTTAGACAGAACTTTTGTTTCGAGTTAAATTGTTTTCCAATAAAGGCAAGACTTGTTTGGCCATGCTAAAAACGCAAAAATCATAAACCGATTGGTAAAGCCAATAAATTTTTATGAGCTTGCTTTTTGAAAGTGACCAACTTATTTTGAACATTACCCAACATGCCCAGGACAAATTACCCAACATGCCCAGTGCCCATTATGTCCCTTTACAAAAAAAGATACAAGCTCTTGTTATATTCACCTTCAAAGAACACAAAACCGCATTCTGATGTTACCAAAGATCATTTAATAACATGTTCCCAACAATCGAACCCGGGCTTAGTAATGGCAAGTTAGATATAAAAGAAGATAGCAGCCATTGCAATTAATTATAACAGCTACTTTCTGAGTAATGCATGCTTCGAGAAGAAAAAGTGAATACAAAAGTAACAGAACTTAGGTAAAGCAGGGGCTGACAAACCATTAAGTTGAGTATGCAGGTCCATACCTTAAAAATTTAAGAGATTTTTCTATTTTTAAAAGATATATTATTTGTAGTTGTAATGGCCAGATCAAGACACAATTGCATACCTTATCACCTCAATAATCCTTCCTTGCAAGAACAGCCCAGCCCTTATCACCTCAATAATCCTTCCTTGCAAGAACAGGCTCTCGTCTTTCAATGATTTCCAAGTATGACATCTTTACCATCAACTTTGGGAGTATATCATCCTAAAGCAAACAAAAACAGAAGTATCAACTGACAAACATATACATCTCAACCCAAACTGTAAGAGATGATACCAAATCACGGTTGCAGTAGTAACAGAACTATGAAAATTATATCTCAACCAGAAAGGAGCACACCTTTCGTTTCATATCTTTCAGCATGTCTTCCAGACCTGCTCTTTGAGCACCCAGTGTCTCTTTCTCTGCAACATGACAAGGTAGGAATATAAAACCATGGCAAGTTAACGTCTCTAAAAAAAGAAACAAATGTTAATCTAGATGTACTATCAGCCTTTATACACCACAATTCCATCAAAAAGTATTTTAATATCCATGTTTATGATAATATTTATTAAATCATAGAACTTGTGTCTCATTAATCTAGATGTACTATCGCCATAATCATAAGCATAAATCCATAAACACCTTTTGTCAGAGAAGGGTAAGCTGTAGGCTCAACAACTCGTATAAGGGGGTTGATTTTCCCTTTAAGTTTTTCTCGTATAAAAGGAAAACAAAGCCCTGCAAAATTCGACCCACCACCCGTACATCCAATGATAACATCAGGAGTCTCCCCTAATGCCTCCATCTGCTTAATACACTCTTCACCAATAACCATCTGGTGTAACAAAACATGATTCAGAACACTACCTAAGCAGTACTTGGTATCTTCATTAAGAGCTGCCACCTCCACAGCCTCAGAAATTGCTATTCCCAAACTTCCTGGGCTTGATGGATCCATTTCAAGACTTTTCTGACCCGATTCAGTAATGTTGGATGGAGAAGGGTGAACTGTGGCTCCTCAAGTTTGAATCATTAGTTTCCGATATGGTTTCTGATCATAAGAAGCTCGAACTTGCCACACCTACAGACATGCCATAGTGTAAGTTACAGGAACTATTCATTTTAAATTAGCTTAAAGGGGGGAAAGGTAACTTTCTATCATTTAGAATGTCCATTTAAAACACTTGCCAAACAGTTATTTGGCACTAAATAATAATTTTTGTTACACAATTCACACAATCGTTTAGAGACTGGAGACTTTATTCACAAATTCATTCTATCAGTCAGAAAGAATTTTCCATACATACCCACTTGTCAACCAATTCTTTAGCAATCTTTCTGTTGGATGTGGTCTCTTCATCAGATTTCGACAAGAACATAATGACCTGAACAAAAATAAGATGATAACAAAGAATCATTAGTCCTACGGTCCTACCACCAAAAAGAAAAGGACAATCAACCCTTATGCAAAAAACAACCCGACCTTTCCTAGTCCACTTTTCTTCAGTTGTTCTCTTCTGTCATATTGATCTAAATCAATTGGGAACTGCAGGATATAAGTAACAAAAATGTAATTACACAAACAAAAAAACATATAATTAAGCTTTAAAATTAATCAAGGTTTATACCTCAGTCAGGATCTTCAATATTGCTGCACGAATGTTTATATTAGGCAAGCTTCCATCCGGGAGGGGTTCAAGCCACTTCTTCAAAAGATTTAGAACTTCATGATCCAGGAACTCTAACTGAAGTTGTTTCCTGTATCGAGAATTATGAAGGCAAATAAAATAAACATACAATTTAGCAGATAAGTGGCTTTGACATTAGTAAATAACACACTTACTTGGATAGTACTTCAATTAGAAGAGGCAGCTTTTTAATTTTAGTGATAGCAGGTTTTGAATTTTTGATTTAATTCTGCATCTTCTTCTGCTGCAACTTCTAGTTCAGCAATGACATTTTCAACAAGTAATGCAATCTCTGCACCACTATTCTCGGTCTTCTTCTTCTTCTTACCCATCTTGAAAAGGTCACTGACTTCATCATCTTCACCCTCCTCAGCCTACATTATTAAAATAAATAAGTTAGGAAAATAGTAACAAACACAGTTAATGATAAAAGGAAAAGAGCATTGGTAATTAAAATATCCAAGAAATCATAATACATTTGGAAGCTATGCAGAGCCAAATCTCTCCAAAAGACTTCTTTTGACTTCTATGCAGTACCCTTTTTAAGCACTTTGACATCGAACTTGAAGTGCACTTGTTGCTCTATGATTTGTAAAGTTACCTCAATTCACTTTTCAGCATTCAGACAACTTGTATTTCTCTGGGGGGAAAAAACAGAAGCGAGAATTTATTGTCCGGAACAAACCATTTTATCAATACAGGTCACTCATTCTTGATAACAATTTAACAAATTCAGCCCAAGTAAGTTTGTGTCAAACCCACTTGGAACCAAATCAGTGAAGCCAGCCAAATCATTTTTTGCCAAACCATTTTAAACCAAATAGATAGAGTATATTTTATTGATCCCGATTACCCAGTTTGAGTTAAAAAAGAACTAAAATCGACCCATACATAAGTAAACTCATCCAAACCGTAGCATCTTTACAAATCATTAAAGTTGAGAAATTGTTAGTATATGCCAACTCTTAAATATTTGCAGCAAAAGATGAACGAAGGAACAAAACCAAATGACTATTACTTCAATCTTTAATCATCCGAAATCATCCAAATACATCAACCCAGATTTTAATCTTTAATCATCCAAATACATCAACCCAAATTTTAAGTCCCTAATCATCTGCTTTTAAAATTTAATACCAGTCTAAATACATATATGTTAATAGTTCGCTTTCATGTTCTTTAAACCAATCAACTGCTTTATCTTTTGAAAAATCGATGCCTTTGGGAGTGTTTCAGTAGCCACATACACACAATACATCATGGATGTATATTAGCTATATGATGATAATAACAAAATTAGAATATCAAGAATCAAAAAAGTAAAACTTATCACATAAGTCAAATCCAATCTAAGCAACAAAAAACAAACAAACAAAAAAGAAGAAAAGAAAATTAACATCAATAATACCTTTATACGATGATGAGCCTCGCTGCTATCACAACCATATAAAGAAATAAATCTGAAAAAAAATTATATTATTAACAAATCAATCTGGAAATTAAAAATAAATGAAAATGTATATAATATGTAGATGAACGGGAATTGCAAGAAAGAAAAATTGAATAGAATTATACTACTTTTTAATAGAAAAATCGAATCGAAAATTTTATAAAAAATTAAAATATTACCAAAGAAAAAAAGGCGGTGTGGTGGTGGTGGTTATGGCGATGATGGAGGCGGCTGCGACTGTTGTTCTGGTCAGATGTGGATGGCGGTAGTGGTGGTCGTGGTGGTGGTGTAGGTTGCGGCGACGACGCCAACGCCAATGCCAATAGACGAAACCCATCAATAGAACTTGACGCCAATAGACTCACTGGATCTTGACTTGATCAAGTGCATCATCAAATAATGGATACTGATGAAGATATAAAAGAAGAAAATAAAGATGAAGAGAAAGAGAAAAGAAGATGCTGATAGTAGTAGAAAGATATAGGAGAGAGATATGTAATCTTGGACAGACGACACAGTGATTGAAAAGAGACCTGACACTCAATTTTAAATTTTAAAACCCGCCCAAAAAAAGCCCGCCCATAAAAGCCTTAGCAGTGTGTGAAAAGTGTGAATTTTAAGACTTTTGTAAGATGGCAATGCATGAAAAGGTTGTACATTGCGCTAGTTTATGTTGTAAGCGTCTTAATTTTTCACACAGTTCCGAAACTACCCCTCATAGACTCTTATATAAGTAGTATAGATATGAGTGTATAAACAATGATTAGTCCCGTCATGTGTCGCGAGTCGCCCATCCTTGTGGGTAGTCCCACTCCCCCTTTTTTTTAGGCTACCCAACTTGCTGACGAGACGCCACATGTCGCGAGTCGCCCGCAAGGTGGGTAGCCTCACTCCCTTTGGTCTTAGTTTCATAATTTACTACATTGATAAGACGTATAATTCATTAATTACTATCTAAAAATGATCTTGTGATTGTGACATTGTATGGGCTATTGACTATATTGGCCTCTCTAATAGCTAGAAATAGTACAACATATGATTAAACAAACTCTCAGATTTTCTATTAAATCTTTTTATCATCTGTTAGGGGTGTTTGGTTTTAAATTTAGAATGATTATAGTTTTAGTTTTTGAATGGGAAAAGGAATGCATTTTGAAACCCAATACCTTTGGTGCGAAATATACATAAATTGACAAATTTGATACTCAATTTATAATAATTCTAAAGTACTAAAACAAACATTTTAAAGAGAATAAAAGTGATTCACTCATTATCATTAATTCAAACCAAACACACCCTTGGTGGGTTTGAAATATACATAGACCTATTTGTTAGTTAAATAAGTTGTTCTAAGATAAGTTAATCGATATTTACAAGTTAAACGTTTACCATTTATTAAGTTTATTTGTTTACTTTAGGTTAATCATTTCGTTGTGTTAATCATTGTTAATCATATCATAAATCTAATTATTAAGATTATAGTCAAAAAGTATAATAACATACAACGACTTGTTTCATGCGGTTAGATTAGCCTTAGAAAAGAATATCATTAGCATCTAGCTAATAACCCACTTAACCACTACTATAACAATCTTTTCTACAGAACCAACGCACTTCATAATCGTAACCAAAATTGTTTCTTCAAAATTCAACAAAACTCTAAATACTTTTTCTTTTGAAAGGTGTGAATTACCCACAAATGACGGGAGGTCTAACATATATTATTTTAATCGGGTCCGCACTAAAGAACTCTCTCGACGAGCAGATTCTCATAATTAAACACCTTGAAGAAGAATACCCCATTGTCAAAACTTGAACTCAAGACCTTGAGTTTCAACTTTCAAATAAAACTTTTTTCTGACTCATCCTAAGACACACCAATATCCAACTCACGTCATTTGTTAAAAAACTCTAAATACTTAAATAGATTTAAAGCATATGTATTGGTACATAAAAGATAGATAGATGTTCAATTGGTCATTATCTCACCGAGCCAACACATTGGGCCTTCAGTCCTTCACTTAACCTAAAAGCAAACACTCAAATGGATAAAATACTTGACCACACATCATACAACACACACACACGTGGCACCTATACTCTACCACGTGTTAAACTCACATCTCTTTTTCCACTGCTCACCTCTTTTCTTTCCACGTGTCACTCCATCTTCCCGCTAAAACAGACTATAAAAACCCCGACCCTTTTTTTAATAACAAATATATAAACAAACCCCATCTTCACCTCTCAAAATATATACAAAAAAATCTATATCCATCTCCATGGACTCTACAACCCAAGAGCTAAAACAAAGAACAAAAGACCAACAACCAACTCCACAAGACAATGACATCAACACCAAAACAAGAACCCAAAAGTCACAACCCTCGTCGGTGCCACGACGAGGCATGCGGTCACTCGCGATAGGAATCGCGGTCCCTTTGATCCTAACCTTAGCCAACATAGCCCTTTTTGGATGGAACCGAACTTACAGGGCTATCGATAAGCCGTTTTGGGTTCCATCCTTATGGGCTTTGCATTTAACATGCTTATCTTCGGCTTTTGTTATGGGCTTGTCAGCTTGGTTAGTTTGGGCTGAAGGCGGGTTTCATGAAAACCCGAGTGCAATGGGGGTTTATTTGGGCCAACTTGGGTTAAGTTTGGCTTGGGACCCGGTGTTTTTCAAAATGGAAGCGGCCCGAACCGGGTTGTTAGTGTGTTTGGGTCAGTTGGCTAGTTTGTTTTATTGTTACAAGATGTTTGGACGAGTGAACCGGACTGCTGGTGATTTGGTGAAGCTTTGTTTGGTTTGGTCTGGGTTTTTAACAGTTGTAAACTTGTATTTTGTTGTTTAATCTATATATATGTGAAGGTAATAGGTTTATGTATTATACAGAAGTTTGTGGTTTTGTATCACTAATGTGTGTAATTTGCTTCTTAATTTACTGTTTAAGCTAGTGAAGGTTTGTGTGTTTACTATTTTAAATTCTTACATATTGTGTACTCTGATAATGTTACTAACACAGATTATTTAACGAAAGGAAGTAAAACTGTGGCCTTATCGCCACCATCATATCATTGAAAAGTATATACACCATCAATAGATTACGTTTAATCTATATTATGAATATATTATAATTTATAAAGTATAATTTAACCTATGGGAGAACTGCTGGCCCGCGATAAATCCTTTTCTATACAAGTTCTCGGACTAGGACATAAATAAAATATTAAAACAAGAATCTTCGATCAAAGAATTAAACTTATGTTATTATTTTGTTTATATAATACCTTTTAGTAACGGGTTTTTTAACAATATATTCGGAATTATATCGGTATCTTTGTAGTACTTAATAAATTATATAAATATATGTAGAAAACGAGATATATGGAAAAAAAGTGGTATTTCAGAATACGTACAACTGGTTGATCTATTTTTGTTTTACTGGAAAGGAGTGAAACTGATGAGGTGTTTCTTTATAAAATTATATTATATTATATTTCATTAGAGATATATATGAAAAAAAGGTATTTCAGAATACATCTGTAACTTAAACAAGGTAATGCAAATGATGTTACGGTGTTACCCGAAGGAAGGCCTCACCTATATTTTTGATGTCGTTACTTGATTTACGTTTTTGATGTCGTTACTTGATTTACCGTTTAAAAAAAAAAATCTTAAACAAGGTAATATTAATACCAACCAATCGAACCCGAGACATGATGTGTCATAAGTGAATTTCTGACCAGCAATGGCACAAATGGATTGGTGCTAATAAATCAGTACTGAATCTATAATATTAAAACTAGTAAAACATTATTAAATAAATTTATCGGAATCAAATGGTCTAAATGGGCTTTTTGGATTCTATAGTCCGTTCTCTGTAGGTTTTTAGATGATAATCAGTTGGGCCATTTAAAACGTTTGGGTTTTGGGGATAAAAAGATACACAATTTTGGTAGGGGTGGACCGGTGGTTGGCAACTTGGCATGTTGATGATTTCAATCAGGAACATCCATTTTTTTCAACTAGTAAAATACCCGCGCAATGCGCGGTATTAAAAACCAAAAGAGTGTTCATGGAAGAAACTCTGTTATTTGAATCACAAACATATAGTACTCGTGTGGTACTCGTGTAATGCGGCGACGACGACAATAGTTTCCAACGACTTCTATATTTTTCTGTTGGTACTCGAGCTGGTAACGGGTCAAAATGGGTTCAGGTCAATACGGGCACCTGCATGTTGCAGTGTATATATATATATATATATATATATATAGGGAAAGGATATATTATGAACCATAAAAGGTCAGGAATCTTTAGAAACTTTTTTAAAATTAAAATTAAAAGGGTATTTTAGTAAAATCATTTATCATTTACTATATAATTGTTTACACATATTCATATGACTATCTATGTACATTTGATCACCAACTATCTCATGAAACATTTATTTACAAAATATTTGCATACATATGCTCGACTTGCATACATATGCTCATAGCACTATTCATGCACGTATACTCATAAATCCATGTCTCCACATAATTGTAAAATCCAAAATTGCACCTAAATAACTCAAAAAATAATCAATATGTAAAGAATAATCAATGGTTGATATTGATTTAAACAGTTTAAAAGGGTTTCTAAAATAACTTTTCACTATATATATATATAGTGAAGTAATTATATGAGAACCAAAACACGTGTGATAACCACTGTTCATTCTTTATGCAAATGGAAAACTCATATGCAAATAACAAAAAACACTATTTATTCCCCAACCTTGCCTCGGATTAGGGGTCACGTCCGCCCCAAAATTAAATCCATTGCTCTCGGATTAGGGGGTTCACCATTAGGGTTTTAAAAAAAAAAAACATAAAACGGATTTGATTCAATTCCATCGGATTAGGGGGCAATAAGGGTTTATGGTTTGGGGTTGTAGAGTTAGCCTTGGCTAACCCTGAAACCCTTAAGACTAAACCCATACCTTATCAATTCATTTCTAAAATTTGATCCAATTCCTTCGGATTAGGGGGTTCACCATTAAGGTTTTAGAAAAAACCTTAAACGATGACGGCAGCAGTGGTGGTGATCTTGGTGCTGGTGGCGGCGACGGGGATGGTGGTGGTGATCGGAAAAAATGAAAAAAGAAAAAGGGAGGGTAGTTGATCAGAAAAAGAAGGGAAAAGAGGGAAACAGTAGTTTTCACAATTTTAACCCGCTTTTTTGGTTCTCACGTTAATCCTTATATATATATAAAAGCTCAAAATTTTGTGCCCAATAAAATAGACCTAGGCTGGGGCCCTTACAGGGCCAGTGGTTTCATTATTGCCCGGTTTTCAAATTTTCATTGAAAACTTTTAGTTTAACCAAAATAAATGTGATGACGTGAACTAATATCATATATAATTTAATTTAATTTAATATTAGTTAATAATTAATATTTGTTATTATGGATATGTTTGGGAAACTAGCTGGAGTTAGGGTTGAAACCTTAGAGCTTTTTTTTATAAAAAAATATAAAAATCCTAAGCTTCTCTATCCAAACATGGCTTATGTTGTGTATGTAACTATTCATTAAATAATTACAACTTAATATTAATATTAATATTAAAATTAATATATATACTATAAATTCTTTACTTAATAGAATATTCAATAGAATCTAAAGATTCGGGTAAACAACTCTATGATTATGTAATAGCACAACACAAAATCAACAACTCTATGATTATGTAATATCATTTTGTTCAAAATGATATCCAATAGCCTTGTGTAAATACAAAGTAAGTGATCATCTATATTCTGATTTCTGAGGAACCCTCCCCCTTTTCTTAAAGCCTTACTTAACTTTCTAAATTACCTCTATCATTTATTAACTAATTTAAATATTTTTACCTAATATACCTATAATACCTTTAATGAAATTATTTACAATATACATCATTTATCCCTTAAAATAACTATTATTTATAACATACATCCCTCAACCCTTAAAATAACTACACTAGCCCCTTTTACATCAATTATTTTTACATTAATAACCACACCGTTACCGCCACCGCCGCCGCCACCACCTCCACCACCCGTCGCCGCCGCCAGCACCACCCCTCGCCGCCAGCACCACTCTGCCACCGCTACCACCACCACTGTTAACACTATCGTCGCCGCATCGCGCGAGCCTCCGTCTAGTATATGTTTATGAAAGATAAAATATTATAACAAAACTATAATGATATGAAGATACACTTTTGTTTACTATCTAAAAGATAATTTCTATTGTCCCAAACATTTTGGTCAATATCGGTGATTATTATAGATCTCAACCCAATTAACATCATCCATTTCTATTTGATGTTGCTTATATTATAGGACGATAAAACATAAAAGAAAAAACGTATCATCATCAAGTTATGCATAAATTCTTTTTTTCCTCTTTGGCGAGAATCATCTTGTTAAATTGAGAGGGGGACGTGAGGTTTATAGTGAAATACTTTTGCGGCCTGCTGGGAATAAAAATTACGTTTATAACTTCATTTACATACATACCTACATACAGTATTCGAATACATCCAGCAGAATATTTAATTTCACCAGATCAGCCTTTCGTCTCAAAACCTTTGCTTTGGCCAGCTGCGTTTCTCAATCATTATTACGTTAGTGGTTATTCCGTATTTGACTCACATCAATATTTAGATATTTTTAATTCAATAATTAGGAAAATATTTAGATTAATCATTTAACGGAACTCTATTTATTCTCATTTCCTTTTACTTGTTTAAATATTAAAGGGCTTTGGCAACATTATTCTTATGTCCAATTTTATGATTCTTAATTCTCACAACAAATTTAAAAACTATCTAATGACTTGAATCTACAATATTTAATAATGAAAAATGGTAAATATGAATAATTTGATAGGCTTACAAACACGTTTAAAAATTTGATGTTGACACATGTCAGATCAAAAGGTAAGATAAAAGAGGGATAATGTCTACGAAGGAGGCCACCTAAGTATGAATCTTTTTTCATTTGAGTCACTCAACTATAAAAATTTATTTATGAGCCACTTAAGTATGTATTTTATTTCATTTTCTAGCGATTCCCACTAAAAAACTTATAAAAATTTATTTAAACTAGATACATTTCATTTTTTTACAAACTCATAATAACGTGGATTAAAATAAAAAGTATGTAACACCTTCTATATGCTTAATCAGAAGAGAATTTTCACAAACTCAGTATTTTAAAAATAGCCATAGTAGGTGTTATACATCAAAGTTATAACTTCTAACATTTCAAAAATTTTAAAGGAAGATATATTTTTACCATTTCACAATTTTTGAAAGAAGTTAAGTCAGATTTGGTAAAAGTGAAACGAAATAAAAACTTATACGACCCCTAAGAAACTTTCGGCCTAATAGAAAAATACTTGATAAATGGGTGGCCTCCTTATGGGGAGTCGTCTGTTTCTCGTCCTCGCTTGGGGGGCATGAACACGTGATAACTGAATAATCCTATAAAAATAGGGTTTAGTGTCTGGTGATGCAATGAACTATCCCCAAATGTTTATGTTATGCAATGATTTACTCGGGTGTTTATGTTATGTAATGAACTCGGTATTTGGTTCAATCAATGTATATGATGACCGGCTGAACGCTTAACCGGTTACCACTTTCATTTAATTTAATTTTGATCCTACGTGGCCGCTGAATCACTCTAATTTTAATATGTGGCATAAATAAATTTTAATATGTGGCATATATATTTATTTACATAAATCTATACCTGCTTCTTTATATCTATGAATACATATCTATACCTGCTTCTTTTAGATCTATACCTTTCTATTATCTATATATATTTATATCAATATATCAATATACATGTAAATACCTAACCACCTAACCACCCACCGGAAATAACAACCCACCGGAAAACCAACCCACCCACCGGATATCATCTCATCTTATCTTCATCGGAACAGGTTATCAATATATCAATATACATGTAAATACCTAACCACCTAACCACCCACTGGAAATAAAAACCCACCGGAAAACCAACCTACCCACCGGATATCCTACCAGATTCACCAAAAATTAACAACCCACCGGAAAACCAACCCACCCACCGAATATCATCTCATCTTATCTTCATCGGAACAGGTTGTGACAGATGATTGATTGCACCGACGAATAATGATCTCCAGCTACCGGAGTTCTTCTCCGACCACTATTTCCGGCCATCTCCACCTCACCAACAACCACCTGTATATATATATATATATATATGTGTTTGTATATATGGTAATATGGATGTGTAGGGATGAGAGAGAAGAAAGTATAGATAGGATGTGTATTCTTATCGCCATCTCCGACCACTATTTCCGATCGCCCCTTCATCTGCTCCGCCATCCCTCCGCCATCCTCCGCTGTCATCCGCCATCCTCCACCCCTTCGGTTGTATTCTTATCTGATGTTCACCCTCAGTGATAAAGGTTCTTGATTTAATTATATACCCTTTTCTTTTTTACCAATATTGAATTTATTGTTAGTAAATTTTTTTTTTTGAAAAAGTTTAATGGAATTGGTTCATGGGAGTTGTAGTAAAGCATCAAAATTTGTGGCAGAAACTTGCTAGAGAATGGA
>JAOEHQ010000589.1:0-19540 GCA_025447715.1 Asclepias incarnata
GCCACGTGCAAGTTTTTGATTGGTCAGTTACATGATTTGAACATTTTTACAAAGTTTCTTCCTTAAATGCACAAGATCTTTATTCTTTCCTACTATGATCATTTGATCATAGTTAGTTACATTCTCAGAAACTAATCCCTAAAAACAAAGTAAGAATACTTAAAAAGTTATTTTGATACATTATAAGTTTATAAAATTAAAATAGTTTATATTTAATAATTATTATTTAAATGTTTAACAACATATTAATCTATCAAAAATCGAGAAAATCATATTTTTTGTTTTTCGCATCCATCTTGGATGCATTTGCATCAAATTTATGAATCTGTATTTTTTTCGATAAATAATGGAAATCTGCATTGATGCATCGATGTATTAGTGCTTAATTGAGATGTAGAAGCATCAATTTGATGAATTTGAGATGCAAAATCATCAATTTTAAATGTTCTTACTGTAAAAATATTAGAGTGTTCTAGCATTGATTACATTGTTCAGTGTTTGTCTTATAGAAACTATGTTTTGATTTCATTTTAAAATTTGGTAATTTAGTAACAGAAAGATTTATATTCTAATACCGGATATCCATACTCGTTTCATCCAATGGATATGGATGATAAAATCGAACTTAAATGAATAAAGATGCGGATGCGGACGTGGTTCACCAAATCAACATCTGATCCATTACCATCATTAGTTTGACTGTATCTTGACTTTTAACCGTGAGTAATTTGATGGGTTCAAATCGTAGGCGGGTTCAACTTAATTGTAACTTGAATTTTAAGGGTGAGGTATTTATGATGCTGTGAGTATGAGAAATAAAAATCATCAAATATTTTTAAAATGTTTTCAAAATAATAATATACTTAGTTTTTATATTATTAACTACATTTGAGGAGTGTCTTAATTAAAAAAAAAAACATTAAAAACTTTTTATTTATGGAAAATATTTGAGTCAATGGTGTATTTCCTTAATTGATGTCTTGTTAAACCTCATACCCATTGCACACGAAACAGTAACCTCATACCCTTTGCCTTTCCATTCTTCCAACCATGCCGTCAGATGTTCTCCTTATAAGATTAAAGCCGCCGCAATTTGTGGGGTACTCTTCTAGTATATAAACAAATGAGACCAATTACATTCTTACATGTGGACAAAGAAAAATGAGCAAGCAGAAACCGCCACATCACTGGTCAACACGTAAATGGTTTCAAACTTTGACGAAACTTGAAACTTGCTTTATGTTTTAAATAAAAAAATAAAAAATATGACTAATTTGGTAAGCTTAAAAACATGTTTAAAAATTTGATGGTGACACATTATAGATCAAATGTGAAGATTAAGAGAAAATGAGTAAAATTCATGTGTCATCCATTGATCCTTTAAGCATGTTTTTAGGCCTATGTTTTAGACATATATATCATTATTTTTTAAAAATTTCGATGGTATGTTGGATGACTTCTACAAGCGGGAATGCTTTAATAGGTATTATAGATATGACTATATATCAAAATAAAGAATTTATTAGTGTATAGGTATCTCGAAGTTTATAAATTATCATACGTATATATTTTGATTTGTAAATAATGATTAATTGATATATATATATATATATATATATATAGGATTAATTAATAGTTTTATTTAATTTAGTAGTGGGAAAATTGCCATTCAAATAATAATAATAATGATAGTAATAATAATAAAAATAATAATATTACTTATTTAGTCAATCTAAATATGATTTACTTAAACATACTTTAGTATATTAGTAGGTAGATAGTGTATATAAAAATATAATCATCACACATGCTCAAATAAATTGCTTAACAACTTAGCAAAATATAATCATCTATGCTAAATCACATACAAATTAATTAAAAGAACAAAGATAAAAACTTTTCATAGAAAAATGCTAGAATTAATGAAAATGGGGCTTCTATTTCGTAGTTCTCTTAAAAAGAATTTGGATTCTTTATATTTGTAATAATGGGCCGAGAATTCAGACAAGAATTCAGAAAAGAAATCCAAAGCTCTAACGAAATCCAACTTGAATGTAGCCCAAACACATATAAATTTAAAGGTTACATTTTTGGCCCTTTAAGTTTTGACATACATAAAATTTACCCCTGTACTTGAGTGAGAGTTGGGATAACGTCCCACTCATAATTCTGTGGCAAAATAATCGGAGTGGCGTCTTTGGGTCTGTGCAAGCTAGTCAGTGGAACAGGGCCCAAAAATTTGAAAGGGCCCATATTTTATATCCAATGAACTTATATTATATGTATCAACTGGATTATTTTCCCGCGTAATACGCGGAAGAAACATATTAAGTTTTCATCCGCGACATGCTGTGCATTAAAAATTTTTTTTTTTTTTTTTTGGTCGAATCGTTTCATAAAGTTTGATAAGGTTTGAAGTTGGATTGTAGCTTGAAGGTATTTGGTCATTTTGCGGAAAATGGAACTCTTGTGGTTAGATACTTAGTGTCGTCCCCTTGATCTTGGCTCTTGATGTCATTGAGTCATTTTGGTAATTGAATGTATGGTCAAATAATATGGTCATAATGTTTTGAAAAGTTTAAGTGTCGTGTATCCTTGTAGTGTAAAAATGTTATTTCGTCAATTTGGGCAAAGACGGGTAATTGACCCGTTTATTTTGTAAATAATATTTTGGAAACTTTGTAAGTAATGAAAGCCTTTATATGGTATAAAAATGTGTTTCATCAGGTTGGAATTTGATTTGAGTTACTGAGATTGTTGAAATGAATTGATTTGGTCAGATTTGAGTTAAATGTCAAAAGTACAGATTTTTAGTATGAATCGCGTCGCGACCTGGATTCCTCGCATCGCGAGTTGTGTATTATTTTGAGTTTTTTTGGGCAGTAAGTTGAGTCGCGTCGCGAGTCTTCCTTAATGTGGATTCGCGTCGCGAGTCTTTTTGGTCGCGACGTGAGTGTGTCAGTTCGAGACTTAGTATTTTCTGTTAAAAAAAATAAATAAATTTGGTTAAAGCCTAAATGACAGAATATCTTACACACATACCCAATCTAAATTATAAAACTAACCAAATATACGTCAATAAATTACCGTTCTATCCCATAATAAAAAAATTTAGTGGGAAATGTCACAAAATAGCCAATTTTATCAAAATTCAACTTTTGGGTATTCAATTTCCTTTATCAATAAAAGATATTGATTGAATTTTGCTAGTATATAATGGAAGGTATTCAACTTTTTTATCATTTAGAAATAAGATATCCAGCTTTATAGTTGAGTATCCAAAAACGTAAATAAATAAAAAAAGAAAGTATTTTTTGACAGAAAAAAAATTGATAAATATTTTTTATGCTAATTAAAAGTATAGTATGTAAATTTTTGAATTTTGATAAAGTTATCATACATTTCTATGTTATTAACCGGATATAATAAATATAAATTCATACTTTTCACCTAACTGACAATAATTTTTGAAGATCTATTGTTTGTAAATTATAACTGCAATCGACATTTTACTAAAATGTATCGGGAATACTGATTTATAGATATCAACATACCACAAGAAAAGAATTATATATATATATCAATGTAATCGAGGCACTATTAATTCAATATTTTAAAGAAAAACCTATATTGTAATGTCTACAAGAAATTATGAGCTTATATATGTATCATGTATATGAAAATTCAAACACATATATCATACTGCAATTAATTTGCTAAATTTCAATATAATCAGATAATGGGTTCAACTCGACGGTTTTGTAATAGAAGAAAAGAGTTGAGGTATTTCACATTCTTAATTATTAAAAGTTTTATAGTTTAATTATTACTTTTAATCTAAGTTATTTGGATATATAAATATATAAATGTGAGTTTTAGGATTTATATTCGACATATATATATATATATATATATATTTGATATTGATATTGTGTTACTCAGATAGATAGATAAATATGTTATTTGAATACTAGCTAAAGGGATAATATTATCATTTCTTAATTTTATTTATTTATTTTTATTATAACAATAATTATAATTTAATTATTTTAAAAGCAAAACCTCTAACAAGATATTACAGATAGAAATTACAAATTTTTAGGGATAAATAGGTTAATTACATATAACTTTAAGTCTAACTTTTTTTTTTGTTTTTGTTTTTACCAGACAGTCTGTTTTTTAAGTTCTGACTTCTGATGAAGAAGGTTTTTGTTTTTATTCATGCTCTTCTTTTATTATAATGGTTCATGACATGCAACCATCAGAGAGCCAAGAAAGTTAACAGATCAATTTACATCTTGAAGGATCCTGATTTTGAATAGTGATGAATTGAAACTAAGCTTCTTTGATTTCTCAGGTGTTTTTCGACAATCAACCATGAATGCCTTAGCAGCAACCAACAGGAATTTCACACGAGCAGCTCGGTTGTTGGGAATAGATTCCAAACTTGAAAAGAGTTTGCTCATTCCTTTTAGAGAAATCAAGGTAATTAATTATTGTCATTCTATATATAACAAAAAATGGTAGATCAATATTTTTGTATAAAAGTACTTGTTACCCGAAATTAAAAGTTATGACCAACTTAGAAATTTCTTCTAATGTTGGTATCTTGTTACTGGTTTAATTTTGGCACATGCAGGTTGAATGTACAATACCTAAAGATGATGGCTCATTGGCTTCTTTTATCGGCTTCCGAATTCAACATGACAATTCAAGAGGACCGATGAAAGGAGGGATCCGATATCACCACGAGGTTCTTCTTGAAATTCTTATTTTTTATTTGAAAATTTGTTTTTGACATTTGTTAAATCCAGATAGATTCTTCATAATCTATGATCTTATAAAATATCCAAACATGCAGAATCCAATATATCACTAATTAAGAGGTTGTTTTAGGTAAAGATTAAGTATTGGATTGAAAGTTATTGTTCAATATATATATATATAGTTAATTGTTAAGTCAGTTAAGATTGTGTTTTAATATTCTATAAGCTTAAAAAATATTCACCCAAATTAGAATTCTACTTTTCTAAGGAATAAAACAGTCGATGAAAATTTGTGTTCAAGAATTGTTGTATCAATATATAGTATTATTCTTCATAATTTTTTTGTTCTTTTTATTTAACTATATACATATGCATGCAGGTTGAACCTGATGAAGTGAATGCTTTAGCACAATTGATGACTTGGAAGACTGCAGTTGCAAACATACCTTATGGTGGTGCTAAAGGAGGGATAGGATGCGATCCAAGTGAAATGACTTTATCCGAGTTGGAACGACTCACTCGAGTTTTCACTCAAAAAATTCATGATCTGATTGGAATCCATGCCGATGTGCCAGCTCCCGATATGGGAACTAATCCTCAGGTTTCAATAAACTATATAAGTTTTATTCATTCCAAACTTTTTTTTCTTTCTTAATTACGATTATAACTCAATTATCATCTACAAATGTTTTGAAATAGACAATGGCATGGATACTTGATGAATACTCTAAGTTTCATGGGTACTCACCAGCTGTGGTTACCGGGAAACCTACTGTAAGTATGCATGCAAACACTAGATGTCATAATTCTACTAAGCTCTTTAACTTTGGAATAATAATTGCATTTTCACTAATCTTGATTGTTGGAAAAATCAGGATCTTGGTGGATCACTAGGTAGAGATGCTGCAACGGGCCGTGGAGTGCTATTTGCAACAGAGGCACTTCTCAATGACTTTGGAAAAACCATCGCTGGACATCGAGTTGTGATACAAGTATGTATATGCACTTTTGTAAATTTAAAAGCTTTTGCCGTATCTTAAAAGAAAATATTTGTTATTGTAGTACATACGGTGATGGTCATATTTTTGGACAGGGTTTTGGAAATGTTGGAACTTGGGCTGCAAAACTCATACACGAAAATGGTGGAAAAGTTGTAGCAGTGAGCGATGTAAGTGGAGCAATAAAAAACAGCAATGGACTCGATATCCCGCGCTTGATCAAATATGTTGAAGAACATAAGGGAGTTAAAGGTTTTGAAGGTGCAGATTCGATTGATCCCAATTCTATTCTAGTTGAAGAATGTGATATTCTCATCCCAGCAGCACTAGGCGGTGTAATCAACAGGTTTTTCTCAAACTTTAACTTGATATTTTGCTTAATTTGCTGTTTGAATGAGTACTTGAAGATTTAGATTCCGTTGTCTTTTCTATACATGCATATGCTTGAATTGATAATTGACCTTTAGTACTGGAACAATTTGATGTAAATCATTTTGTTGTCTATTTAACCGAAGAATTTTGTTGTCTATACAAAAGTTTCGAATCATTTATGGAACAAATTGATGTAAATCAACATGATCTAAGTGTTCAGGATGGACGTGTTATGTTTATTTATCATGCATGGATACCCCAGTCCAAATCCGTCGTTTTTATTTAATGTAGCGTAGAGGTGGCAAAATTGGCAAGTCGACGAGTCGGCTAACAATCAGATTAGGTTATAATGATACAGGCCATGAGGTACGTCAAGACAGGTCGGGTGAGGTTGACCACTTGACCTACTAATCGTATCAAATCTCGATACAAAATTCATACTAATATTAAATAACAATTTACTTTATTATTAATGAAGCAGTACTTTAGCGACAACATTGTCGTCTCAAAAAGGTCAATTTGACTTTCAAAGTTAAAAAACAACTTTTTTGTCGTTTAGCGATCTATTTTCGTCGCAAAATGTCTCCGTCTCAAAATCTTGTTTTTCTTGTAGTGAACATTGAATCACTTGATTACATTAAGGCAAGTTTAAATTTGACTCTTTTAGCCTCATCTTTTTAAGTAAACGCATTGATCGGCGTCCACCTAGTTGTGGAATCGCAAACAAAGTATCCGTCGTAAACGAGATGTTTGTTGCTCTTAAATGATTTCTCTTACAACTATAACTATAACAATAACTGTTAGTCATACACATTATATTATGGTAACCCATTTGTTATTTTATAAAGTAATATGCATAGTTATATATGGTCACATAATTGGCGCACACAATCATCATTTGTATTAATGACATGTATATATATGTTGGTGTAAACGCTGCTATATATGACGATACAAATTTAGGGAAAATGCAAATTACATCCGAGCCAAGTTTATAGTTGAGGCAGCTAACCATCCAACCGATCCAGAAGCTGATGAGGTTAGTTCCATTTTCAAAATCTCAGTAAATTCCTTAAATGATTACAAAAATTCGTCGTCATTTTTTTTTTGTTCATTCTCTTGTGCAGATTTTAAAGAAGAAAGGAGTTGTTATCCTTCCTGACATATTTGCAAACTCTGGTGGGGTGACAGTTAGCTACTTCGAGTGGGTTCAGGTAATTAACTAAACCTTACTTTAATTAAGTCAATCTTGATATGTAAATTGAATATTTATCTTTGGTTTTTCCGGCATGTAGAATATTCAAGGCTTTCAGTGGGAAGAAGAGAAAGTGAATACTGAACTGAAGAGGTACGTCGGTCAAGGTTTCAAAGATATGAAAACTATGTGCAGGACCCACAACTGTGAATTGCGTATGGGAGCGTTTACATTGGGGCTGAACCGTGTCGCAAAGGCCACTCTCATCAGGGGTTGGGAATAAGCCTGAGGCAAAGAGTATTCTATCTTAAACTTCGCTTTGTTTGTTTGTTTGTTTGTTGTGGTCATATAAGACGCGAGTTAGGTACTCCGTTGTATTGTTTCTTTCAGTCTTATGTTTATGTGAAGTCTAAGAATGATGAGTCCTAAAAACTTTGTTTCTTTGTTCATCATGTTTGTGTCTAGAGTTTTAGAACCCTTATGTGTTGAAACTGTTTGTGTTCTTCGCCCGTCTGTATGTTTAAGGCAAGTCACATCACTTGGCTATTAAAAACTGTGTTTAAGAGCAGTTATATGTTGTAAACATGGTTTTGTATGTAAATATATTTTTCATTTTTTGCTTTGTGCTTTTTTTTTTATTTAGCAGAAAGACTAATTATTAGGCCCTAGCTTGTTAATTTTTTCATCCATTTTAAAGCAAAGTTTCCATATCAACATTGAAGACTTTGAACACCTGCAACTTATAAATTACATGATCCCTTGGGTTTTCCGACAAAATGTAAAATGTTGGTGTGAACGTCTCCAAATTATTATTTTTTCGACACATATTTCTGTTTGTTCGATCTTGTATCTTTCAAACTTGCTTTTTAATCTTATCAGTTCTATTTTAATTTTACAACAAACATAACATGACGATCTTTACAATATATCCATGACTTTTTACTCACATGATCCGAGACTCTATAAGTATAGATGGATCGACTCAGCAAAGGTGTAGCAGCGAACCACAAACAGTTCGACGATAACACATGGATGCAATATACAGATTATATATATGACATCTTTTCCTGCAGTTATAAACAGACAAATCCTTCAGGAAAACTTGTGCTTAAAAGGGCAAAATGATTAACACCTTCAATTATCATTATCCGGAAGAAAATCTTGAGAACTATAAGGAAAACTAATAGCCTTGAATATAGTTATTTGAAGAACGAAAATTTTGAATTTTTTTATGCTAATTATTTAAAACTATAATGTTGAATAATTTTTATGCTAATTAAAAGTATATATAGTATGTAAATTTTGAATTTTGATGAAGTTAGATACATTAATTTCTATGTTATTAACCGGATACACTGTAATAAATATAAATTCACACTTTTCGCCAAAATGTACAACAACGACCGACAATATATAATGTTTGAAGATGATCGATCTATTGTTTGTATGTAACATAACTGCATGCAATCGACATTTTACTAAAATGTATCGGGAAATCGGGAATATATATGTTCATTTATAGATATCAACATTCCACAAGAAATATTTCTTCCTGACATATTTGCTGACTCTCTTGTGCATATTTTAAAGAGAAAATGGGTACGTCGTATTCCTTCCTGACATATTTGCAATCGGGAGGGGTGACAGACAGTTAGTTACTAATTACTTCGAGTGGGTTCAAAAGTAATTAACTAATCCTTATTAGCTTATAGTCAGTCTCGTTATATAAATTGAATATTCATGTTTGGTTTTTTGGGAATTAATGTAGAATATTCAAGGTTTTCAGTGGGAAGAAGAGAAAGTGAATACTGTGCTTAAAAGATATATACCTCAAGGTTTCAAAGATGTTCTAACTATGAGCAAGACTCGCAACTGTGATTTATGTATGGGAGCATTAACATTGGGACTGAATCGTGTTGCTAAGGCCACTCTCAGTAGGGGTTGGGAAGCATAAGGCAAACAGTCTCTCTAAAATTTCGCTTTCTTATTGTGGTCATGCAAGATGTCGTCTGTTAAGTACTCCGTCGTGTTGTTTCTCCGGTCTTTATGTTTGTGTGAAGTCTAAGGATGTTTTTTGTTAAGAACTTCGTTTTGTCGTTCTTCATGTTTGTGTCGGGAGTTTGGGAACCGTTGTGTGTTGAAACTGTTTGTGGTTTCTTCGTCTCTTTATGTTTAAGGCAAGTCATCTCGATCATTTGGCTATTGAAAACTAAGTTTGAGAACAGTCGTCTGTCAAAAACTTCGTTCGTCGTTCTTCATGTTTGTGTCTTGAGTGTGAGAACCGTGTGTATTGAGACTGTTTGTGGTTTCTTCCTGTCTTTCTGGTTAAGGCAAGTCACATCACTTGGCTATTGAAAACTATGTTTGAGAACAATTGTATGTTAAAATCTTCGTTTCGCATCTAAAATTTATTTCTTTGTTTCCTTGTGCTGTTCTTTTATGGGTATCCCTTCTTTTTATCTATATAACTTTCAACTATTGACAATATTAGTTCTTCCAAATATATAAATGCAATTCAATAACCTTACCACCATATATATTAAATTAATCTCCTTTTCAATAAAATTTGTGTGCTCACTTTTAATTGAAGTTTTTGTTAAACGTAACTATTTTTTTAGATATTTTACAAGCACCTTGCTAGACTTTTAATAAGATACGGTCGTTCAAAAAAAAAAAAAAAATTCTAAACATATAGAGTAATCTAATAAACAAAGAATAAAGAAAAAGAAAAAAAACATTGATAAAACCTTATTTGGTCTAAACTCTAGCAGGATGTACTTACTAATTAACATCCAAAATGGAAATGAAATAGGAAGGTGAATCACCTATATTGTCTTTGAACATGCGTTGCATACCTTCAATGGAAACTCTAAATTGTTTACTGGTCTACAAAACATACCAGATTGTTTCAATATAAATTTCGGTAATCGCTCATATCATCACCAAAATCATGAACAGCAAAACCGGAACTTTTTGATTTTTCAGCGATATAATATGGTGATCTTTACCTACCTGCAAGTGGAAGGGTGTAAATTTTAACTCATTTGACCCGTTTCCTTTTCAACTAATACTTTAATTTTGCTTGAATGACTTGTTGAAGATAAAAATGACCCGAGTAGTTACGGGTCACTGCCACATCTATCGAGGAAGAAACACAAACACATTCATCTTTTACTAATTTTACCCAAATAACTTATTGAAGAGTTAAAAATATAACCTGGGTAGTTAATGGGTCATTGCTACATCTATTGAAAAAGAAACACAAACATAATCATCTTTGACAGTGGATTATATCCTAACGAGATAATAGATTATGCACTCGAATATTTCTGGCATTATATAGTTAAGACAGTCAAAGCCTTCAGGAAAAGTTGTGCTTTCATAACAGAAGCCTTCTGCTTATATAATCTATATTTAGGAAAGAAGGCCAAATATATTGGTATACTGCGTCCAGGTCTTATGGCCAAACTGTTTGCTGACTAATGCTGGTAACCTCACGTACATTTTGCTGAAAAAAAAAAGGTCAGAGTCCATCTATACTTTTAGAATCTAGGATCATGAGAGCAATAAGTTACAGGTATGTAAATATTGTCATGTTATGTTGCTGTAAAATCAAAATAGAAGCGATAAGAAAAAAAAAGATGGAAAGTTTGAAAGATAGAAGAACAAGAGAAATGCGTGTCAGATACGAGTTTAAGTTAAGGTGCAGATGAATGAAATCTCTATGTATCTTATCAGTTTTTAGCAAACTCATTCTCTGAAATTAATGAGCAACTCTTCTCAAGTTTGGAATCAATTCCAAATAACCGAGCACTGAAAGTTTATGTTGGTTACAGCTAAGGCATTCATTTGTTGTCACAAAAAACCTGAGAAACCAAAGAAACTTTTAGTTTAAATCGAACAATATTCAAAATCAAGACCTGTAAGATGCATGTAAATAGAACTCTTGACACACCTGGCTATTTGATGGTTGATGTCATGAACAATTGTCATAAAAGAACAATAAAAGAGTTCAAATAAAAAAAAAAAAATTATTATCAGAAGTCAGAGAACTCAGAATACAGACTGTCTGTCTGATAAGAAAAAGTTAATTTTATGAGAAAATTAAGGCATTATAATGTTATATCATAAATATATATCTGTTAGTGAACATCCAAATAATACATTTATCCATCTAAATTTAAATTACGTAATATCACATAGAGATGTAATCAAATAAGGACACTTTGTTATAAAATTAAAAAAAAAATGTATGAAAAGTTTTGAGACAGGCCATTCGGTTGAATATTTTAGATTTTGTTTTGAAGGATATTACTAATTATAAGGATATTATACTACTCAGATAATCACGAAACATTCACCCATAACCACTTTTATTATTATCATTCCATATATATGTTTCTAAAGACTAGGATTCATGCACATTTGCATTGGTAAAAAATGCATCTTTTTCTTTGATCAATTTTCTAGTATTCCTCCGTCAAGAACTATAATTATGCAAACACGAACAAACATGTTTTAAAGGTTAAATGATTTATTTATGGTATATCAGTAAATCCTACTAAAACAAAGCCAAAGGAAAAGATAAGAAAATGTTGACTCATTTACTTATGAAAGAGTTGAGTTGGGTTCTGTTTTGTCTCAAGCGGGTCAAATAAAAAAAATAGCAAGGGGAGCCAGTTGAACTGATCAAATGGGATAAAGTTTACCAAAAGCCTTTTTTCATGAATAAAACATACTAAATTGCTTTTATTTTCTAAATTGTATAATCATTGTAATCATATTGCTTTTGTGATCATAATACCACATGACTTGTCATTAATAACTTTAAGTGTGTTGAACTTGGGAAAAAATATATAATAAAAATTGTTTGCAAGTCAACCAACTAGGGTCATCACGAACTTAATATACATGTTTCAACTGAATGTTTTGGTACACTGCTCATCCCACCTGACCCGTCCATCTTGCCACCTTTAGAAACAATTATCAGTTTAGGCTATTAGTTTATTTTTCAGTATTTTCTTCGGATCAATGATAATTGAAGGTGTTAATCATCATGCATATTTTGAAAGCACGTACAGCTTTTCCTGAAGGATTTGTGCGTTTGTATTTGCAGGAAAAGTGGTCGAAAAATCTGTATGTTGCATCCATGTTTTATTGTCGAACCGTTTGGCGCCCGATGCTGGTAATCGCACAACATTTTGCTGAAAACAGTCGGAGTGCATCTATACTTTTTAAAATCTAAGATCATGTGAGCAAAAAGTTACAGGTATGTAGAGATCGCCGTGTTTATGTTTTCGTAAAATCAAAGTAGAACTGAGGGAAGTTTGAAATATAGTAGAACAAAGGGTGTCAAATATGAGTTTAGGTTAAGGTTTGGCAGGTCTCTTTCTAACTATTGTACCTTTCCAAGATTTTATCAATTGGAAAAGTGAAATCTCTAGGTATCTTATCAGTTTTTAGTAAACTCATTCTCTGAAAGGAATGAGCAAACTCTTATTAGTTTCTGTTGGTTGCAGCTAAGGCATTCATGGTTGATTGTCAAAAAAAAAAAAAAAAAGCCTAAGAAACCAAAGAAACTTGGTTTAAATCGAACACTATTCAAAATCAAGATTTGTAAGATGCATGTAAGTAAAACTCTTGACACACCTGGCTATTTGATGGTTGATGTCATCAACAATTGTCTTAAAAAAACAATAAAAGAGTTGAAATAAAAACAAGTTATCATCAGAAGTCAGAACTCAGAATACAGACTGTCTGATAAGAAAAAGTTAATTTTATGAGAAAATTAAGGCATTATAATGTTATATATCATAAATATATATATATATCTGTTAGTGAGCATCCAAATCCAAATAATTTTAAATTACATAATATCACATAGAGATGTAATCAAACAAGGACTAGTGAAAAAACAATTGAGCCAAGCAGATAAACACGGCATTTATAAGGATATATATTATACGGAGAAAAAAAAAAAAAAACAAAAAAAACACCAAGTACATAACCCATTTGTAGATAAAAGAAGCGGTAAAACATTTGCCTTGGTGCATAGGTTAATTTGTCTATTTTATTAAACTTGAGTAATGTATCTAAACTGATATCGATTCTAAAAAGTGATTTCTAAGTAAATGGAGTCAATCATAAACTGTTTTTATTTGCAAAGCCATAGTGTAAATGGAGGCAATCAAATAATAGTTCGGTCAATAATAGTAAACGAGGTAGGTTTTTTCAATCTCGTCTTACACTAGGTATGAAGTAGGTGAAATGTAGACAAGGTAAAGAGGCTACTTTCAAAAGAACCCCCAACAATTTTATCAAAAAAGTGAGAATCGAACCCTTAACCTATATCTCGAAAGACAATGAGTTTTCCGGTTTATCCAACACTATTATGTATAATATGTTCACAGGATAATGAGCAAGATATGTTGAAATGTTAACAAATTCAATTATATGTAAATTAAAAGTTATTTTATTTTTCCAACTTTTATTTTGTTATCACCTGAACATTCATAACTTTTCACATGTAAATCATATATGATATGAGGATCTTTATTTACAGAACAAATTTTTTTTTTTTTGCAAGAACCACGAAAACTCTTAAATTATGTATTGGTCACATGTTTTTAAAACTCATTCACATATGAAATGATATAAAAGTTCATGTTGTATAAAGAAAAAAAAAATTAGAGATTTTTTTTCAAAACCTTCAAAATAGCTTTTTGTTCACCTGTGAATGAATTTGTTCACATTTCCGTTCACATGTGAACAAACGGCTATATAAAACCTTTCACATGTAAATAAGCTTTAAAAACATGTAATCCAATAAATAATTTAAGAGTTCTCACAAAAAAAAAGTTTCTGAAAATAAGGAAAGGCTATATGATATAACATAAAATTTAATTTAAAAGTTTTCAAATTTCCTGAAAACACATACAAAAGGAGCAACTATATAGAGTTATAGACTGGCCGATGTGACTAAAGGAACGCATATATAGACAGATAAGAAACGATGTGAAAGGAAAGAATTAATATTTACTTCATGCATAAACGGCAAGAAGCCATGATCTAGATTACATGAGTTCCCAACATGAGATTACATGCATTATCAAATGTTTTTAAAAAAATATACTTGTCATAAAAAATAAAATAAAAATTTAAAAGTTCAAAAACATTAATAAAGCCTTTTCTAGAAAAAAGATAACCTCGACTAAAATCAACAATGCTTTGACAAATTTCAATACGAAGTACTTAAACGACATGATGACATCTACAAAAATAAATAAACTCTCAAATGTGTATATATGCCAGCAAAATCAGATAACAGTTATACTCGACTTTGATGGATTACTTCAAACCGATAAGATACATAGAGATTTCATTTTTCTGACTGATAAAATCTTGAAAAGGTACAATAGTTATAAAAAAAAAACCGACAACAAACCTTAACTTAAAACTCATATTTGACACACATTTCTCTTTGTTCTTCTATCATTCAAAGTTCCCTCTTTTTTTCTTATCACTTCTATTTTGATTTTACAGCAACTATATGCTCACATGATCCCAGATTCTAAAAGTATAGATGGAGCCTGGCCGTTTTTCAGCAAAATGTAGCAGCGGTTACCAGCATCAGTCAGCAAACGGTTCGACCATAACACATAGATGCAATATACAGATTTTTCGACCACTTCTCCTGCAAATATAAACAGACAAATCCTTCAGTAAAAGTTGTGCTTTCAAAACATGCAAAAATGTTTAACACCTTCTGTTAGCGTTAATCGAAAAAATTACTGAAAAATAAACTAGTATCCTAAACTGAAAATCATTTCTAAAGGTGAATAGATGGACAGTTCAGGTGTGATGGGTAGGGTACCAAAACATGTTCAATTGAAACATGCAATTTTAAGTTCGTGATGAATCCGAGTTGGTTGACTAGCTAACACTTTTTTGTCCATTTCTACGATAAGTAATGTGGTATTATGATCACAAAAAACAATATTATTACAATGATTAAAACAATTTAAGAGGTCTTATGCATAAAAAAACAAGCTTTTGGTGAACTTCAACCCATTTGAGTAGTTCGGCCAGCCCCTTTCTTGCGGTTTTTTATTTTGATCCACTTGAGACAAAACAGAACCCAAATCAACTCCTTCACCAATAAATTAGTCAAACATTTTCTTATCTTTTCCTTTGGCTTTATTTTAGTAGGATCTACTGATAAATCATTCAAGATTTAAAACACATTTGTTTGCCTAAGCATGATTATAGTTCTTGATGGGGACTAGTAGAAAATTGATCAAACAAAAAATGTATTTTTTACCTTCACATGGGTGCTTGGAAAGGCAGACGTTCTTAAAGTTTCTTGGGTCTCGTCCATCATTTTGCGCCTCGGGATACTCAGTATGAAAGCTGCTTGATCCGCTGTAGCAGCCATAGAGGTTATTCTGTACCCACTTTCCCATCTACGATGTATTCCTTCACTTGGGTAAAGGAAATCAAGTTCTACAACCTACAGGTGGTGGCACAGCCTATTGTCAGTATCTCAAATACTTGATGATGTAGATGATTAATACCAGAAATAAAAATGAAAACTTGACAGATAATAATAATAAATATAATCACAACAATAATGATAATATTTAAATAATAATAATACCTGTTCAGAGAAGCCTGCGTTTCTTGACATCACAACACCCCATCGACTGCCAGCAGTAGTCATGGAAGTGACGTGAAATCCTTCTTTCCACTTTTTGCTAATCCACTTAAATGGAAACGATTCACTCACTTTGTAAGATTGTTGAGTGTAAGGTGTTCCTGGAGATGTACAAAAGGAAAGAAAAATATGAACATAGACAACAATATAATCACAATAGCATTTTTTAATGTTTGGATAACCATATCCTGCTTCCGAAAATATAATCAGTTTTTGTTAATCAATCCCATACAGCAGCGACAAAACGGATAATCCAAGGTAGATTAAGTCACTTAACTACCCCTTCATTTAAACCTAATTTGACATACTTCTACTTTTTTGGCAAATTTTCGTTTTGATTCATTTTATCAATCAATTTCTCGAATTATTGGAATTTACCAAACGGTTTGAGTATCTGATTATTACAGCTTCAAAGTTCAAACTACAGTAGCAATCCAAACACAATTTCCTATAGTCCACTTTATCTTATTCTAATTATTCAATCTTACACAACCACTTTCAAAATACACATCCAAACATCCCCTCTATATGATTACAGCTATTTTTTACAAAATGATCCAAATTTTACAAAGCAATTAAATAGGTTGTAGACAGTTAGAGATACTACAATAGAAGCATATCATTTTGTGTGGCAAAAAAAAAAGATATGCTTTTATTGTAACATACATGTCTAATGGGTACAGCCGGTATTGAACTAATAGAAGCATATCTAACCTTTAGACATAACAACCAAGGAGCTTCCATTGGTTGCACCAGCTATTGAGCTAATGTAAAAATTCTTTTCCCACTGTTCCATAATCCAGTCCTGAAATTCAAATATTGTTGTTATTAATCTATTAAAAATATAAAACATAAACAGCTAGAGACACCATAACTAAACTAACCTTGTGAAGAAATATAGGCGAAATTTCATAAACTTGGGCGCAAAATCCAGTCCCTGCATCCATAATTAAGGCCCAAAGATTCGACGCCGATGCCACACAGCTGATGTATAAACCGTCTTCATTACCCTTCTCTACATGCTGACGAAGTCTTGCATCTGCAACGTTATAATGATATCTGCAAATGAAGTAAAATATGTGTCAATATTTCTCATAGAACTACACAGAAAGACACATACAAATAAGTTAAAGTAAACGTGAAGCAAAATACTAAAACTTGATATAAATAATGCCATTGTTAACCATTTAACATATCAAAAAAGACTATGGGAAAGGGGTAAAAAAATTATAACTTTTTTAGGGGAACTGTTTGATGACATGTTATGTTAATAAGTTTGTAGTCATAAAACTTTCCTTCAATATATCCATGCACTTGCTATTTTATAAGAATCGGCGAATTAATGGATAAATGCTAAAAGTCATTTAACTAATCAATCACTGACAATCTTTCATCTACTTTCTATTAGTGCAAGAGTAAGTACAATCAAGGGGTGATCCTTAGTCATTAAGGTTGAATTTGGAAATTCTTAATGTTAATATAAACATTAACCCTTTTTGGCTTTTATTAAAACACACATATTGAAGGATATCGTGCATGATCGACTTTATTTTCCATTTATGGTTATCAAATTATACCAACTATTGTTCAGTTTCTGTGTTCTAATCATCATATCTTTTTGTACATCTGTAAAGTATAATAACCCAACCCACCTTTGCTTCATTGGGCGGCGAGCGTTATAAACCGAAATCCACTGTGTAGCAGGACTACCTAAGCGTACTTTCTTTTTCGGTTGTTCATCTTCTTCCAAATTTATTAGCAACCTACCGCGTTTCTGTCCAACCTGACAAGACAAAACCATGCATCAAAAAGAATGTTCATCTCAAACACCCCTAGAACAAGAAAAGGAAAAATATTGAAATGCAAGAACCTTAAGTGCACCGTCAATTCTGATTGGTCTTAGTGATGTAACAGGTTCAATAAGACTCTCGAATAAAGATATAAGCTTTGGATAATTAGGCTCCTCGTCAAACTTCATATTCGTGACCGCTTCAAGAAAATGTTTGAATGGAGCGGGACAAAAACAACACATCATCTCAGGTGAGGTTGCCATTTTCTTTTTACAAACAAGAAAACTTTTGTTGTCTCCCTGCAATATTCAATATAAAAGTTAAAAACAAAAAAGAAACGAAACGAAACGAAATCTAGCTGAGTAAAAAAGGAAACTAACCTGATACCCTTGCCATGGTAACCTTCCCTTAATAAGAAATATCAATGTGTACGCAAGAGACTCAAGGTCATCCCTTCTACTTCCTGTACGACCTAAATGTGCATGCACACTGGCATACCTTATTGTGCCTCTGCCCAAAATGTACATTATTTTGTGAATATCGATATCAAACAACATGTAGTAGATCGTTAGAATACACCCAAAATACACAAACCTAAATATATCCGGCCGTTGATCATATTCAACATGCTGACTGGATGTTGAATCTTTCCATTTTGATGCTGAAAGAGAAACAATCCACATGTTGATGACACTATCATCGAAATTCATGATATGAAGTACTATAAATAAAAGATATAATAGAGAAATTCATGACTTTACAAATATGTATAGCATAAGGAAAGAAAGGATACCCAAACCAAGATCAATAAGATATAACTTCTTTTCATCCACAGATCCTGGTTGACCAAGTAGGAAATTTTCTGGCTTCACATCTCCATGTACAAATCTTAATATAAAGACAGAGAGGTCAATAAAACGATCAACAGCAAAAAATCTTAACTTTGCCACCAAAAAATTCAGATACACCTTACCCCTTCGAGTGAAGCTTTTCAAGGATTGATATTGACTCAACCGCAATGCAAGCCACCATACTCGGGGACATCCTTAAAACAAAATATAATAAACAATTAGTTAAAAATAATGCATGTGGGAAGAAAAAAATCATAGCAATAAATAAACAATCATCTTACGATTGGCCTAAAGAATTCCAAACATCCCAAAGACTAGGTCCAAGTATGTCCATAACCTGTTCAAAGATTTACATAGTTATTGTACTACAATATAAGCATTCCGTGTTGCCAAAGTCAAACAACTTTCAAAGTCACAACTCACCAAAATGTAAAAATCACCTTGCCGACCCTTGTAGTGAACCCCAGGCACCCCATAACATCCATTCAATGTGCTTTTGTACAGGAAGCGGATGTGTTAAAACATGAAGTAATAGCTTATAGTTCACATATGAGATTATGTATGCCTATAACTATTCTGGAAATAATACATACCTGTAAACCTGCCACTCATATGGAGGGCCATAATTGCAACCTTTACTATTACGGTGCTCAAACTTCAATGCTACCTATAAAAAAGTCTCAAAGATAAACTTAAAAACGGCACAAACTAGTTATTACAACTCACCATCATTTATCGTTTCCACATACCTCAACTGCATCTGGGCCTGTTCTTCCACTACCGCCACTTAGCCTCCTACCAACATAAACCTGCCCAAAACCACCCTTCCCCAACTTTCTTTCTGTTATATACATT
>JAOEHQ010000600.1:0-19540 GCA_025447715.1 Asclepias incarnata
TCGGATTCTGCAAGATGTATACTCATTTGGTGATTGTAATCTGTGATGATTATTGATTCATATATATGAGTGTTTCACTGTTACATCTCCTGTTAGTTTAATATTCGTTTTTGTCGTGATTGATTGATTAACGGTTTTCGCACGTTAATCATATTAGAACAGCCTTGTAGATCCTGATATAGGGACTTACACTTTCAATAACCAAGTCAAGTCACATACGTGTGTGTGGCTAATCTAGATGATTCCTCAATAAGGATAAGGATTCAGTACTAGGTTCTTGTCTTACTTGGTGGCACTTGATCGTGGGAGGAAAGTGGACAAGTGGGGACCAAAGAAAAGGACAACTACTACTCTGCAGCTACAATTTTTGTTCCCTTTTCTTATTGGCTGTTTTGTAACAATATTGTACTGAATGTCTTGCATAGAATATTCCTTAAGATGTCATATCCTCCTATAAATAGAAGAGGCTGCCATTTGTAATAGATAGTGTGTGTTGATTAATGAAAGTTTGATAGAGCTGATTCTATTCAATTGAAAATCTTCTTTACCTTTATAGATCGTTGATCTTGGTGGTTTGAATTGGTCTCTTTATCTGTAATCTTGGTGGCTTTGCCTTTATAGATTATAGTGGCGAGATCCCAAAATCTTCATTACTTTTATCTATATTTGTGGTGGTTCATCATTTATCAAATATAGTGGTGGTTTTGGAGTGTTTCTATTATTTGATTTTGGTGGCTAGTCCTTTAAGGCAAGTAGTAGATTCTTATCTATCCTTGTTACTTGTATGTTCTTAGTTTCAGTTTGGTTAGTTGTTTGTTTGCTACTGTATTAACTGTTCTTATAGTCAGCTTGGGTGTCATTTTGTCCTAAAAATTAGTTTTCTTGTTCCGATGTGCTTGATTATTGTTAGAGGAGTCGAATTAGTGAGTTTTCCCCTAAAAATTCACATCAGTTCCATCGAAGATTATATTTTTGATTTTTTGTTTGGCGACTTCTCTTGGATCGTTCGCCTTCCCGATTAAACCTGCACCCAAAAGGTCTGGATATCCCGTCTATTTTATGCTCTTTATGCTCCAATGGTATTGAATCAATCGACCATATTATGCGGGAGTGTTTGATTGCAAAGTCGGTTTGGAAGTTGATCTCTAAATGGCTTGAGTTCATGATTCCTACATCTATGGACGATAATGACCTGATGCATCATATTGACTCGTTGGCTCATCCGAAGAAAATAAAGAAAGTGTTGGATTCCATCATTAACATTGCATGGTGGAGTATTTGGAGGTTTTGCTACGATAGAGTTTTTGCCCCAAATAAAAAACGTGATGTGGTTCTTTTTGATTTTATTGTCATTCATTCATTTTTATGGTATCCTCATAGGAGTAAGAAACATAAGATTCGTTGAGATGAATAGCTTAAAAACCTTTTCCTTTTAATGTAATTTCTTTTATAGTTGAACACCCCCGATGATAACATGTTTTTAGTTCCGTCCTTACAAACACATGAAAAAGATAAACATTTAATGTTGACTTATTTTAATGATTCATATATGTTTGTCATTATATAACAATATATGCTCTTTATAAGATTAAACAAAAAAAATGATCCATTTGACCAAAATTTATAAGGATAAACAATTAAACATGCTTAAAAAGAAAGTCGAGATACATGGCAAGTTTAAAGGTGAAGATGAGAAAAAATAATGAATGAAATCGATGTATCAATAGATGAATTGGTGTTTGGGGAGACTTGAGACTTAGAGGTCTTGGGTTCAAATCTTGGTGTGAACAAAATACTTCCAGTATTAGAAACAGAGGTTTTTTCAAAATGGGTTTCCCTTAGCACAAAATTAACGTTCAATATATATATATATACACATAAAAATTGATGTATCAATAATTGATTGATTAGACATGTTTAAATATATAAATTTTAAGCTTATATATCATTACTTTATTATCATTATCATTTTGCATATATACTAAAAGTATTTAGAAATAGAAAAAACAAGATAAAAGCTCAATATAACCCAAAACACTATTCATTTCAATTTCACTTCTACGTTGATATAAAAAGATGATAAATATAAAAATACAATATGATTGTTAAATGTTTTAACCATCACAACCCAATTAAAAGAAATCAACTACTCTAATAGATCCTCACCTTTGAATAGTAAGGACGTTCTCTTTCATTCAAAAAATAAAAAATAAACATGAATAAACAGTGACTTCTATCAAAATCAAATAGTTACTGTATAATGTTTATGTTTATTCATATTTATTAAATATATGTTAACTTTTATTTATATTTTTTAGACATCTCCAAAGCCCTATCAAAACTCTCTTCATGATTTGATTAACAAAGAAAAAAAAGTCCAAAAAAAATGGCATTGTTTGACGTATTATACAACCCTTTCTAGTAACATTTTGAAACTCTAGAAATTAACAAGAAAATCAATCCATTTACAAGCATACAAGTACAACCCTCCTATAAACCGCGTTTCCAATAACAAAAAGTCAAACAAAGCCACCTTTTATTATACCTTCAATTCTATATATCTTTGATTTCCATTCCAATCCAAACCAAATACCTTAAAATAACAAACACCCATTTTCTCAATCCAAATCAAATCAAATCAAATCAAAAAATTTCCAAACACAAATAAAGAAATGGCATCAATCTATACATGTAACGAATGTGGCACAAATCTCAATCTCCACACATCCAACCTCTTCCCACCCGATTTCTACTTCGAAGCAGGCAACAAGAACACTCTTTCATTTGCATCTATTGATTCATCAAAGTTTAGATTTGTCAAAGAAGACAAGATCAGACCCTTTTTTGAAACAATCAATTACTGGGGTATCCAAAGGAAAAGAACAAAGATTATATGTAATAGTTGTGGTCGGTTAGTTGGTTATGAATACGATGATGGACCTCCTATGATGACCGGGACTGGTCAGTTTGGCTTTGGTCCCAGCCAGGCTATTCCTAGAGCTCCTAGATATCGCTTTAAGCTTAAATCTTTAAGGATTACTTCTGAGACTTAGAAGGGGTTTTTTTAACTCTTTTTACTCTCTTTTTTTTTTTCTTTTTTTTTTGGTATACTATCGTAAAATGTTGTATTAAACTTGTCACGTTTTGTATTGTATTGTATTGTTTTTTTTGTATAAAGTTATTTTTGATGTATATGTATCTGGTTACTTTTCAGTAATGTTTCTTTTCTTTTCTTATGTGACTTGTGGCGGAGCCATGACGAAGGGTGGCCACGACCCACCCACAATATGTTTATAAAATTCTGTGTTTCTAGTTTATTTATATGTATTAGTTTAGTTCAAAGTTAATTGGTCCACCAATAAAACATAAATTCCTGTTCGGCCCCCATAAACCTCAATTCCTAGCTCGCTACTGCTCGTTGTCCTATCATTTGTTATGTAATTAGAAGCAGTGAGGTCATATATACCTTAAACTGTCAAAAGTTTGATACATACTATAATGGAATAGATTGTTTTAAAATTTTGATACACATAGTAGTAAAACACGAGACAAATTCATGGAAAGCATTTTGAGGTAGTTAGCCATTATAAAGATGTTCTGTAAAGTTGTTTCGAGTGTCTTACCTTGCATTAACTGGAAGATGGACATACAACGAACGTGTTTGTAAGCTTTTGTAAGTCAAGACAGTCGAAGCAACTTTTCAGACCATCTTTGTGGAGCTCTGGATCTGGCAGGACGATACACCTGTAAGGACGGCCAGAAGCACCAGAGAGGGAAATTGATCGTGAAAAAAATTCAAGAGCCGATGGTTGCAGTGGTTGTCTACTCAAAAAACTATGCAAAGTCTTGCTGGTGTTTGGAAGAACTTGCTAAGATCATGGAATGTCGGAATCTAATAGGATAGAAGGTCTGACCACTGTTGTATGATGTAGTTTCGTCAGATGTTCGTGGACAGATAAGAAGCTTTCATGCAGCATTCCAACAGCACTAACCGAAATTACTAAATAATGTGGAGCAAGTGAAGAACTGGAAGGAAGCTCTAGAGAGCGGAGCCAATATATCTGGATGGGAAGTGAACAGAACGGCGAGTGGGTTAGTTCTTGTTGCTGCATAAATTTAATTATCTTAATGAAATCCCCTATTATCTACTATCAATATTTCTCGATCAAATCGTAAACTAATATCAACTTGTTCATTCAATTTCCCTTTTGTTGTAAGGCGTTCATGAAAAAAAGGACTCCATCATGAAACTGAGTTCTCTGATGGGTTTTTATTTGGGCAAATTGCATAAAATAGCAATATGTTTATAAAAATTTCCAGACGGGCTAGTGTACTTACTTTGGTTCCGATTTGCTCACTGAAAGTACTAAAAAAATATGGTTTTTGGATTATTTAGGTGCTATTATGGTCATAAACAGCGAATGTTTTCTTCCTCCGGCAATTAAGTGAACGAACAACGTGTTTTAATGTAACAAAAATAACTCTAAAAATCTGTTAATGGGACAGAAAACATACCTTTACCACTCAAAAAACAGAACAAAATTGAGTAATATGACCCAGGTGAAACATACTTGTAAGTTGTTTTATTTATCCTTGTTCTTTTAGCTATAGTTGTTGAGCTGAAAGTATCCAACAAATAGTACATAATATGTTGAGGAATACTAAATCTCACCCAGCAGAAAATATGATAGGAATGGAATCATATGTATGAGATGTGTAGTCGTTATCAGATAAAGGGTCTGGCAATGTTTACATAATCGGAGTTTGGGGACTGGGTGGCATCGGTAAGACAGTGATTGCCAGAGCTGTATATCATCAAATCTCACATTAGTTTGAGGCTAGTTGTTTTGTGCTTTTGTAGAAGATATCAGAGAGAATGGCTAAAAAAAAAGGTATCATATCCCTACAAGAAAAACATCTTTCAGAAATCTTATTGGTCTTGGGATCAAGTGGTATCATTTCCCCACCTCAAATGCTTTGAGGGCCACTATGGAGGACTTTTGCTAGAAATAGGTCACGGGTTCGAATCCGTTCCCAACTCCATAGGGTGGTATCCAAAGACAGGTGCTTATTGCCTGGGGTTGGTCCGCGGGGAAGACTCAGTTAGGTCCAAAGGACCACGGGGTCAGGGTTTTTCCGCCGATCTAAACCTTTTTGCTAGAAATCTTAATCGTAAAACATTTTGAAGTAAAGGCTTGTGATGATTGAATTTGTATGCTTCATAGATGACTAGGCCATAAATAGGTTCTTATTGTCCTTTGCTGATGCTGAAAAAGTTAAGCAACTCTAATTTTTAGCTGGTTCCCCTGAATGGATTTGCCCTGGTTGTAGAAATATGGTAATAACTACAAGAGACAAACATATATTATCTTATGCAGGAGAGAAATATGAACCTTAAAATGTAGAAGAAGCAAATTATAATGCTCTTTAGTAGATGTGAATTTAATGCAAACATCCCTCCAAAAGCTTATGAGAAGCTATCAGAGTATCAGGTGCTGTAGTAAGTCATACGGGTCATCTTCCATTGGTCCTTAGTGTGTTAGGCTCTAATTTACAAGACTTACTTCTAGCATTATTCCAGTGGACAGCTTCCACCAAGCTATGAAACAGTCCCAAACTCGATCTGATGGATATGGGGCAGTAAATGAAGACACGGGAGATGGATTCAATGTCTTCATTATAAACGGGGCGTCGGGTGAAATATTGATGCTTGCAATAAGATAGCATCTCTACTATCATCAACCGGACTTTTGACTAACCTTTACTGTTTTGTCTATGGAAAGAAGTTACCATAAACTAGATTAGTGTAGATATCTAATTAATAACATTAAGAAAACCATCAAGTTGGGTAATGCGAGTGTACCTGAAGAGGATTTGTCTCAAAAGCCTGAACCTGGAACAAAATTTAATAACATTAAGAAAACCATCAAGTTGGGTAAGCATTGTTAATTCATGATGTTTACAACACATCAACGGTCTCAAAATAAATATCTGCTTTTTTTATTTATTGTCTGATGTTTTTTATCTGACCGAAGAGGATTTTTTCTCGTTGCTGTCAGGTTTTGCATTCATCTGTTCTAAGGTGGGAGCTCCTGAAAAGGACAATAATGCATTGAAATTACTAAGAATCATTTGGGAAGATATAGCGAAGAAGTCTAAGGTAGAAATTGATTTCATCCTCAGGGGGCCACCTGATGTCAAGCAAGAGGACAAGCCAGCTTTCGGAATAGAAAATCAAGTTTCGCAACTACAAAAACTAATATCTGAACGTATTGTGAGCATGCATGTTGAAATCCAGAAAATAATCAAGCACGACACTAATCCAGCTCCTAGAAATGAACATCAAGCTCTAGAACTGCAAAAACTCGTTTCTGAACATATTGCCAAAATGCATGTTGAAACCCAGAACATAATCAAAGTGCCTGCGCCAACAAGTTCAAATTTTCAAAATCCACCTCTTTCGGGGAATGCAGTATACTCCAACCGTATACTCTTTGTTGCTGCAGAATTGGGCAATACTAAATTTGTAGTTGAGCTCATCCGTCAATATCCCGATCTCATATGGAAAGTAAATGATAACAATCAAACTATATTTCACATTGCTGTCAAACATCGCCATGAGGGTATCTACAACCTATTGTACGAGATAGGCTCAATGAAAGATATGATAACTCCTGTCAAAGATTCAAAGGATAACAATATGTTGCATTTAGTCGGGAAGAGTGCCAAGCAAAAACGACTTGCTGATGTGTCGGGAGTTGCTTTACAAATGCAACGAGAACTATTATGGTTCAAGGTACATAAAACCTCCAGTCTTTCCTTTTTCATGACAACTACTAGAAGGTCAATTTTGACTCATTTACCAAAAGCTGAAATCAATTTATTCAAGGATTTCCATCATTATTGTGCTTAAAAAATAGTTTTTATAACCAGTATTAGATTAATAGAAAGAAAAATGGCCTAACAATAAGAATAAGGGCCGGGAAAGTAACTATTATAGTTTGTATGTGTTGTAGGAAGTAGAGGCTATGATCCCTCCTTCTTATAGAGATCGGAAGAACAAAGATGGTTTGACACCGTATGAGTTATTTACCAAGGAACACAAAGATCTAGTCACACAAGGTGAGCAATGGATGAAAGGAACGGCTAATCAATGTATGGTTGTCGCGGCACTTATTGCAACCATAGTATTTGCTGCTGCTTTTACGGTTCCTGGAGGATATGACCAAACCCCTGGTAAAAATGTCGGTATTCCTATCTTCCATTCAAAAGCAACCTTTATGGTTTTCGTTGTGGCAGATGCCATTTCACTATTCTCATCTTCATCTTCGATTCTCATGTTCTTATCTATCCTCACATCTCGTTATGCTGAACGTGATTTCTTGGAATCATTGCCCAAAAAGTTGATGTTAGGTCTAGCAACTCTTTTTCTATCCATAACAACCATGACGGTCGCTTTTAGTGTAAGTTTTTTTTTAATTTACAAAAATGGTTTGTTATGGACTCCAATCCTTATCAGCATATTTGCTGTGATGCCAGTCATCCTATATATCAGGCTACAATATTCTCTGTTTGTCGATGTAATTCGGTCCATATATGGTTCTAGGTACCTCTTCAAACCCGGAAAACATGTTCTTTACTATTCAAATCCCAAGGTGTAACTACTGTTGTTTCCAATTGTAATGGATTTTGTTTCAAGCCGTGCTTAATTTGTAAAATTTCTGTTAATTTCATGTAGATGACTCGTATTTTTTCCAAACATGAATCTGTTTTGGTAGAACATACAGTTGTTTTTTTGTGACTTCCAAAACAAGGGGAGTTTGTCAGTTTCATTCGCATGTTTACAAGTGTTAAGACTAAGTATGAATCTTAGTGTGCGACATATATTAACATTGTAGAGCCTAGATGGTATCATGAAGATATACTCCTTACAAAAATGACACTAAGACCCTTCCCAACCAGCCAGGAATCACCAGGTAAGGGAGGCTAGGCCAGGTAAAGGTGTCCCGTGTGTTAACACGGGACATAATCTAGTTTTATATTAAAAGTTATGAACATTCTTTAATATTGAAATAATTCACTTGTACATCACTTGTACAACTATATTGAATATATAAGAATATGAATGAAATCTCGTTTTGAATATAATTAACGTGTAAATCTTGTACAGCTATATTATTATTATTTGTTTTTAATATAGAATTACAAATAAACCCATATATAGTTCACTTGTACAACTACATGTGTCCTTTATAATTCCCCGCTGAACAACTTTTTAATTCTTTTAACTCACGGTTATATACCTATATGCAATGTTTTCAGAACCGGACCGAACCGAACATCAAACTGGCTTAATATTTTAGAAAAATAAAAATAGTAAACTCGTAAGACATATGTTGAAAATTTAGCACAAATAAGTAGTTAGGGGAAATGGCAAGGCATTTTCCTTTCATAGGTTGGCTGTTCGATTCATCTCCGATGCGAACATTTTTTAGTAAATTGAACCGGGGTTTTCAAAACCATTGACGGTACTTTTTGGTTAATGAGGAGGTAAAATCTGATATGTCGCTTAAAAGTAAAATAATGTCACACCTATTTTAATTCTATATCACATACAAATTTAAAAAGAAAAATGCTACTAAACATACCTATAATATGTCACACCTATTTTAATTCTATATCATGTCACTTTGATGAACAAATATGAATCAAAGTCGCATAATGCATAATATTATATGATATTTTTATGAAAAATTAAAATACCCATTATGCAATGGCATCATCACCCCCAAACAGTTTCCGTTACTATTCATATCATCATCAAATTCCAAACAAAAAACAAGATACCTTATAAAAAAATATTAAAAAAATCACAAATCTGATTTCAAAATCTTTAAAAAAAAAATTTAAAAATGGTGCCTAGAGGGAGATTACATTCTCGTGTTGGTCCATCAAAGAATTCACCATCATCATCATCAGCACTTATATTTTCATTATTAATTATATGTTTGTTTTTCATTTTAATCCTTCTTGCTCTTGGAATTCTTTCTATTCCAAGAGATTCTATTAATACTTCTCAAGAAGCTAATGATCTTACCTCCATTGTTCAACGTGTCACCAATGCTGCCACCAGGTCAGTTTTATAAATTTTTTGTTGTAAAATGTGACCCCCCGAATCGGTTTCAGATTATTTACTGCTGGAAATATAATGTTTTGGTGTTAATTTTGTGTGAATGAATGTTGAAGTGATGGTAAGGTGGAACATTGGGCTGAAGTTATCTCATGGGAGCCTAGAGCTGTTATCTATCATAATTTCCTGGTTAGTTTTCCTTTTTTGATTGATTTTCGACGCGTAATTGTTGATATATAAATATATTCACACTACCAATGTGTTTTAGATGACTTATCTTTTTGGAAATGGATTTAATTATAATTGGATGTTTATTGTATGTATACCATCTAGAACACTTTCTATCGGGTGTATACAACTTTCAAATATTGTTATTGTACGTACCCAGTGGACTGTTTCTAATATGACAAGTTATATAGATGCAAAAACATTAAACTTTGAATATGTCATGTGGAGAGCTAAGAAGAAGAGAACAAAAAGAACAACCTATCACCTAGACAAAGTCAAGTCCACAAGTCAAGCGAGTTAACCATGTTATACGGTGAGGGAAACGCCAAGTATCACTAGATGCACACAAACGCCAAGTATCACTAGATGCACACAATAGCGATATATGTTGAATACACACAATATAAATGTTCTAAGTTAGATAGACACATTAAACTTTGGACAAAACTTGAACACATGCATCACTAAAGACTTATCCCAAACTTATGCTACATTTGTTACGAGAATATAGAACATTAGAAAGGATTATGAAGAAAGATTAACCAACAATTAATTTTGGGCTGGAATCTAATTTATTTGCTTGAACTTGTATTAGTGGTAAATTTTGAGACTTCAAACTTTTGAGGCCTTGAGCGGCCACACTTCTAGCATACCCTGCTCAAATGATATGCATCAAGTCTGTGAATTTTCTTGGCAACTAAGCAATTTAAATTGGAATTTCATTATTATCCCATTCCAGAAAGAAAAAAAAAACTTAATGTTTAATGCTTTTGAGATGTGTAACCTCTGGAATAGAGGTGGTACCAACTTTTATTGGTTATATTTCCTTTAGCTTTCAATGTTTATGTTTATTTTTGCAAGTTTGATGATTTGGGAAAATGGTAAGTTGGTCTTTAAATTAGATGCTTAAACACATCCTCATGTGGAGATATGAATTGAAGTTAGTTCAAAGTTAACAATGAAATGCAATTCGTGTGTTTGTGCTTGAACAAAGTTTGATCAGTTGTGGAATTATATCTTGTGAAAATACACGAAACTAAAATATTTTCTCCTTATTATGACAGTCGAAAGAAGAGTGTGAATATCTAATTAATCTTGCTAAACCTCATATGAAGAAGTCAACAGTTGTTGATAGCGTGACCGGCAAGAGGAAAGATAGTAGGTATTCAGTTTTGTCCTCTCTTATTTCTGATTATATAGTACTTATTCCATTTAAAGCACATTGGCAGGCGTTATTGTTTCTACTATTTTGGTTATATTTTGAGTATCATTTGGTTACTTTAATCAAGATTATATCTTTATTCAGGGTACGCACAAGTTCTGGAACATTTTTGAATCGAGGACAAGATGAGACAGTGCGTGCTATTGAGAAAAGGATTGCAGACTTCACCTTCTTACCTGTTGGTATGGATTCTTTAAGGAATTGTCGATCAATCCCCGTACTCCATTTCCTTAAGTTACTTTAGTGGGTTACTCGGATAAACTATTTTCCTATCTTACACAAACAGATTTTTTTATTTGAATTTCTGTTTAGAACATGGTGAAGGACTTCAAGTTCTTCATTATGAAGTAGGTCAGAAATATGAACCTCACTTTGACTACTTCAATGATGATTATAACACCAAGAACGGGGGTCAACGGATGGCTACAGTTCTGATGTACCTGTAAGTGATGTGTTTTTTGTTTCTCATGGATTTTGTATGATCCCCTCTGATCTTTTGATTTAATCATCATTCTAAAGATCAGATGTTGAAGAAGGAGGCGAGACGGTCTTCCCTTCTGCAAAGGGAAACATTAGTGACGTGCCTTGGTGGAATGAACTATCTGATTGCGGTAAAGAAGGGTTATCTGTTAAACCAAAAATGGGAGATGCGTTACTTTTCTGGAGCTTGAAACCAGATGCAACTCCAGATCCTTCAAGTTTGCATGGTCAGTTATTGATACTTATCCAAGTGATGTATATTTTGTAGTTAGTCTGCAGGCATCTGTGTAATCCGTGGTTCATTGACCTTTTCTTATATCATAATCCTTTTCTACACTTGCGAGAGACATGTTTTATGACACTTTGTACTTTCTCTTTTTTATATTCCAAGGTGGATGCCCGGTTATTAAGGGCAACAAGTGGTCCTCTACAAAATGGATCCGTGTCAATGAGTATCAGACATAATTTTCCAAGGTACCTCTATAAAGCTTCAAGCAATTAGCGCACATATTTTCAGTAGCAAGCATCATTTGTTTAATTCACAGTTCTTTACATGATGCAGCTATTTCATAAATGGTATAGGTGTCTTACCAATATGTGTAGCATCTCTCGGATCATTAGCCACTTTTATTTCTACTCTCTTTTGCCTTTGAGATTTACTAGTGAACCTGAGTCGCTATTTTTGCAGGTTTTTACCATGCTCTCATCTATGTCTGCTTGTCTATAACTGCTGTTTAGAGATAACATGGAAGGTTTACAATCAGGAGAACAAAAATCCTTCAAATTATGATAACAACCCGGCCTCATCCTTTGCTATAGTTAAATTTATTTTTTCATCTCACCATATACAGCCGATGTTGATGCCCTTTATCACCTCTCTAAATTTCTGTTTACTTGTCTTGAGGCCTAAAGCTAACTGAATCTTATCAAAAGAGTTATTGTTCATGCATTCAAAATACATTCTTTGGTTGTAATTGTAATCTGTAAATCATTTGTCTCTTATAGACATGCCTACTATCTACATACAATAACAGTTGATGGCTAATATTGGGTCGGTTCGGGTCCCATTTGTGCACCTCAGCCAGGTTGTGTAAATTTTGTGTTAACCATACTGTCTATGGTTTACATAACCTTTTGAAATGTGAAATGCATTCACTAGCTCTGTGTATGTAGCTGAAATGACTATGTAATCAGGCCGCGTCATGAGGTTGGTGTGAAAATATTGAGATTGATTGTATTATATTTTTTTGACATGATAAATAATGAAAATTGTCTGGTATATATTGAACTCTTATACCTAAATATTGTAAAAAAAAATTTAAAAATTAAAAAAAAAACACACACACACACACATATTGTAATTTTTGCGATTTTTAGGAGAGCTTCATCATATCTGGAGTGATTACTCAACGGATACCAAGTATCATACCGTTGGTGACGATGTAGGATTTGCCAAAGCTGCTACAAGACATAAATGTATTTAACACTTTGAAACATTGCTAACTTCCCCAAGCCAAAAACTCTGAAACTGTCATCAGCCATCTTTCTAAATTGAAATAAGTTGGAACTTATTTCAAGAATACACCAGATTACCAACCTATACGAATTTAAACTAATTTCTTCAAACATTGTAAATTTCTCGTAATTTAACAGTTGCCTCAACTCAATAGTTTTATAACTAAAACTTATCCCTTTAACAGAATAATAAAGCATATCATACCTCCAAACTTCTGAATTTGAAATGCTAATTATATGGAAGCATTTGTTGAAACCAATGGTCAGACGTCCTCAATCCTCACAGGTTCGAACCTCACTGGTAGCTTCTTTGGGGTGTCCAGGGAAAAGGTTCGGAAACAGTCACAGGGGTACCCCGGTTAAGCCACGTACTTCTGAGTCAAAGACTCCCCCTCTCTAGGTAACCTGAACAAGGAAAACCTCCTCTTTTTAATCGTTATATATGGAAACACTTGTTCAATTGTATATGTGTAGTTCATTGTCTGCATTTGTTGTTTAGTGTTTGGACCCTTCTTGGCTTTTGATGTGTAGTCCTAAAATGTTAATAATATTATATTCAAACTTTGAAGGGTCCAAACCACCTCCTGCCCCCCTTAAATGTTCCACCATTGTTTGGTGGTTTTCACTTTGATCTTTTCAATGAAGACTCCCTGTTTATTTTTCATTTTGATCCTTATTGCTCATGGAATCCATTCGATTCCAACTAATTCTACCAACACTCGTGATATTGTTCAACGTGTTGGTAACAACACTGGCAGGTCAGTTTGCATTTAGATTATATACTTTGTTCTATTTTATTGTTGGGATTGCGATCTTCTCAAGTTTAAATCCGTCAAGTTGTTCATGTTGAACCAATAAAAATGTTTAATCATTATAACGGGTCAACCACCTATAAGAATAACATGACCAACTTAAACTTGAGAGGATCTTTCCGGTTCTATTTTGGATTGGACTCAAACTGCTTTGATCTTTGGTGTGTGAAGAAGTGATGGCTTCGATGGAAGAGTAGATCATTCAGTTGAAGTGATCTCATGGGAGCCTAGAGCCACCATCTATCATAATTTCTTGGTCAGTATTAGTGCTTTTTAGCCTTTTATGTTCATGTTGGTTTGTTTTTTTCGAAAGTACATGATTTGGAAAAATGATAAGTTAATCCTGAAATTAATGCTCTAATCCATCCATCTTGTGGAGATAAAAGGTTAATTAAAAACGAAAAGCAAGCCTTGTGTTTGTGATTGCTCAAAGACTAATAAGTTGTGGATTTGCAGTTTGCGGAAACACACAGAACTAAAATATGTTTCCTTTTTAATGACAGTCGAAGGAAGAGTGTGAACATCTGATTAATATTGCTAAACCTCATATGAAGCGGTCAACAGTGTTTAACTTAGACACCAAGTCAACAGTCATAGATACTAGGTATGCAGTTTATATCACTAATCTTTATTTAAACACCAAGTTACAATCGATTTATGGGATGCTCTAAACGACTACAACCCCATCTATTAGGGGGAATTCATGTAAGTAATCCTAGTTCTACTGTAAGTACACTAGCATTATAACCTTGCTAATTGTACTATAATTAGAATAGCTTCCTAAACGGCTTTTAACCTTGAGGCTCTTGTTGTCTAACGCTACCTTCTTGATTATTCTTCAACTCACAATCATCCATTGGTAGCTCCACCTCAAGTTGAACACGTTTGTTCCCGTGTACATCATGAAATCCTGCTTCACTCACGTGACCAAGTCTCTTATTCCAGGTTCCGTGTATGTTCTATAACATTTCTGGACCGTGGGCAAGATGAAACAGTCCGGGCTATTGAGAAAAGGATAGCAGAGTTCACTTTCTTACCTGTAGGTATGTATATTAGAAAGCACCCTCATTGTTTACTCACTTTTAATATCTGCATTAATTCATTTTTAGCTGTTTCAAGTAAATAAATTTGGACAACCAAAAAGTTGAGTTTTGCTTCTAATTTTTGTTGCTAGGATACCATACACATACTCCATATCTATTTTCTTTTTTTTACCGTATCTAGTTGAACACCATTAAAAACCACTTTTTAGGCCTTACATAAACAGATAAACTAAGATTGATTTTATGTTCAGAGCTTGGTGAAGGACTTCAAGTTCTCCGCTATGAAGTAGGTCAGAAATTTGGACCTCATTATGACTTCTATCATGATTATAACACCAGAAATGGGGGTCAGCGGATGGCAACAGTTGTGATGTACCTGTAAGTGACGTCTTCTTGTTTTGTTTTGTTTTTCTTCTTTCATGGAGTTCGTTTGGTGTCCTCTGATCTCTTTAATTACAGATCAGATGTTGAAGAAGGGGGTGAAACGGTCTTCCCTTCTGCAAAAGGAATCTACAGTGATGTACGTTGGCGTAGTGCATTCTCTGAATGTGGTAAAAGAGGGTTATCTGTTAAACCAAAAAAGGGGGACGCATTACTTTTCTGGAACATAAAACCAGATGGCACTACCGATTATTCAAGTTTATATGGTCAGTTATTACGTATCACAACTTTGTATACGCACAGTTAATTGAGCTTTGCATACGCTAAATACCCTTATACTAAGGTTATATGAGACATGTTATGTGACACCAACTTTGACTTTCTCTCCTTATGGCATAGCCGGGTGCCCTGTTATCAAGGGGAATAAGTGGACCGCCACAAAATGGATTCGTGACAAGGAGTACAAGGAATAATTTTGGTTCAAAAGGTACTTCTAAAAAGCCCAAGTAAAGTTGGTTCATAATTTGCATATGCATATCAGCACATTGGTTACCCTTACGACATTAGTAGTGGTTAGTGAACCTTACTCTTATTTTGGCAGAATTCTAATGTGCTCTCATCCGGTTAAAGCTATCGTGAAATGGAATGACGTCAAAATTCTGAAGTCAGAAGTTATTCTATAAGATGATTTTACATATCTGTAATGTTTGTAATATCTGTAATGTTTGTAATATTATAAGGATACAAAATTTCAGCAAAGAGAATGCTGTGTTCCCATCAAAGAGAATATCAAATCAAAGTACTATCGGTTTGTATTATTTGATCATACAAAAATATGTTGCGTATTTCATTGAGAGGTTAAGATTTATTCATAAGGTTAGGAAATAGTAGATTACAGTATAAACTACAGTAATAAACTAGGAACCAAAATAACTCATTATGTGTAACACTCGTACTGAAGTTGGAGCAATGATGATAACCATTCCGAACTTGCTCATAAAGTCTCTAGATGACTACTACTCTGAGATTGAACATCCGAAACTGCAATGGTATTTCAAAACACCAACAATAAATCCATCTCCATTAGGAATTTATATAGATCACCCCTCTATACCCTATCATTCCACACACGCTCAAGGAATTAAAACTCTGAAGCCACCTTCATTTGTCATACATGTTAATTAAGCTCAGACTTCAGCTGAACGTGCATGCATATTGCTCGATTTTGAGCTAATGAAGCTCCCGATAACATACTGCAAAATGTCCCCGTGATCTAAGTAAGCCAATTCCACATGTCATCAAAAATTTCATATATATTACTAGTCAACTCTATAGTCACTGCATACTCCGAAGCCTGGAAACAAAGTGAAATAAATGCCATACCTACTAAATTACTGCATTGAATCCTTTTTGATAGAAAACATGCATCATAGTGCCAGGATCAAAAATTTAAGGAGACCCGTCCAAATTTTTACACATTTTGAAACATTCCCAAATAATAAAGCATATACGAACTGAGACAAAAAAAAATTTTGTCAACGGTGGAAGTTTCAAGGAGCAGGAGGGCGACCCTTCCAAATTTTTTATTTAAAAATGGGAATTATATAGAAGCATTTGTTCTCTAGTATATGCATTCTTCGATGATTGAACCAATTGTTTTTTGGCCCTTTTAGGAGTGGTGCGTCCTTAACGTATGTTTTATTTTAATCCTTGTATTATACTCGTGATATTCCTATTTTTAAATCAAACTTTGGAGAAGCCAGAACCCCCTCCAGCACCTTAAATACTTCACCATAGTCTGGATGTTTTCATTTTGATATTTTCAATGCAGACTGTCTGTTTGTTTTTCACTTTGATCCTTCTTGCTCATGGAGTTCATCCGATTCCAAGTGATTCTACGACAGATCATGTTCACCACTCCATCGTTCAAGATGATACCAATCCTGGCAGGTCAGTTTGCATTTAGATTAAAGTTTGTTCTAGTTTTATCCGGCTCTATTTTGGATAGGACTTAAACGACTTTTCATTTTGGATGAGTTAGAAGTGACGGGTGCGATGGTGGAGTAGATCGCTCGGTTGAGGTGATCTCATGGGAGCCTAGAGTCGTCATCAATCATAACTTTCTGGTCAGAATAATGTTTTCTACAAATTTCTTTCTTTATGTTTGTATTATTGATGATTTTGGGAAAGTTGGTTATAAAATCTAATGCTTAAACAAATCCATCATGTGGGCATACTAAGTTACTTCAAAAGGGAAAGTAAGCCTTGTGTTTGTGCTTAAACATAGACTCTGTTTTGAATCTGTGGAAACATATGTAACTAATAACTTCCTTTTATATGACAGTCGAAAAAAGAGTGTGAATATCTAATTAATGTCGCTAAACCTCATATGAAGAGGTCAACTATATATGATTTAGTGACTCGCGAAACATATGAAGACAGAAGGTATGTAGCGTTTATCTCTTTGCATACCTACAAGCTTACATACATGTTTAGAGTCTTGACATGTTCTAGCGTTGGACTTGGCTTTATACCAAACACTTACATATCGTACGAATCTTAATTCAGGTTCCGTCCATGCTCTTTAACATTTCTGGACCGAGGACAAGATGAAACAATCCGGGCTATTGAGAAAAGGATTGCAGACTTTACTTTCTTACCTGTAGGTATGTATATTAGAAAGCGCTAATAATGTTCTACCACTTATAAGTTCTGCGTTCATTTTTAGTTGTTTCCGAAAAATAAATTTGGATAAAAGAATTGGATCGGAGTTTGCTTCTTTCTTTTGTTTAAGATACCCGTACTCCTTAAAGAGTTGAACACCATTAAAAACCAGCTTTTTAGGCCTTACATAAACAGATAAACCGATTTTTATCTCTGTTCAGAAAATGGTGAAGAACTTCAAGTGGTCCACTATGAAGTAGGAGATAAAGAACCACTTCATTATGACTTCTATGATTATGATTATCAAATCAAGAATGGGGGTCAAGTGATGGCAACAGTTTTCATGTACCTGTAAGTGATGTCCTCTTGTTATCTTTTTTTTTTCTTCCCATGGACTCTAATTCGGCTTCTTTGATCTCTTTAATTAATTCTCTCATCATTTACAGATCGGATGCTGAAGATGGGGGCGAGACGGCCTTCCCTTATGCAATGGGAAAGTATAAAGATGTACGTCGGGCGTTTGAATACTCTGAATGTAATAAAAGCATATTATTTGCTAAACCAAAGATGGGAGACGCATTGCTTTTATGGAACGTTAAACCAGATGGCACTCCCGAGTATTCAAGTAAATATGGTGAGTTATTGTTTTAACATATAGCAGGTGATTTATATCGAGTGTCGCTTCCATTGAGCATTTCATATGCTACATACCTTTGTACAAAGGTTACGTGAGACATGTTATTTTACACTAAATTTTGCACTTCTCTCGTTATTGCATAGCTGAGTGCCCTGTTATCAAGGGGAATAAGTGGACTGCTAGAAAATGGATTCGTGCGAAGGAGTATCATAAGAAATAAATTTGGTTCAAAGGTACTTCACTACTTCTATAAAGTTTATGTGAATGTTGTCGCATGTTGCTTCGCAAATTAAGTAGGCGTATCAGCACATTGGTTAGTGGTTACCCTTTTGACATTAGTAGCGATTAATGAACCCGACTCATATGTATTTTGGCAGGATTCTACGACGCTGTTATCCAGTTAAAGCTATGGTTGATTACTGCCCCGGAAAATGACATCAAAGTTCTACCATCAGAACAAATAATTCTATAAGATGATTTTGCATATCTGTAATGTTTTGACTTATCAAGGATACAAATTTCAACACAGAGATTGTTATGCTCCCAACAAAGAGAATATCAGATGAACCATCTGTTTGTATTATAATAGTGGAACAATGATGTTAACCATGCCTAACTTACACATCACATGATTTAGACAACAGGTCCTTTGAGCTTGAACATCAGGAACTGCAATGGGACTTCAATTCTTGAACTAGAAATCCGTCGCGATAAAATTATCTAGATCGCCCCTCTAAATATTACTAGTCAGTTCTAGAATCACTGCATACTCCCCAGCCCGAAAACAAAGTGGAATAATGCCTATATCTACTAGATTACTTCGAAATCTCCTCACAATTACTGCTTTAATAACCTGGGTAAATAGAAAACAGGCCTCGTAGTGCCGGGATCAAACATTAAAGGTCAAAGTCAAACAAAGGACAATAGCATGTTTACCATCAAATCCCACTAAAACTTTTTTTTTAAGTTCATCATGGACTGCGGAATTGAAACATGACGCTACTGTTATAAATGGGTTGGGTCATTAATCCAAATATATTAACCACTTATTCATTTTCTCAAAGAACAACGAGTCAACTCAACGACCATGCTTCAAGTTTAAAAATAAAAGGTCTGGCTAGGCCCAAACATACCGTCTATAAAAACTGTCATGTATTTTAAATTTGACCCGCCAATACTCGATCCGAAACTTGACCTAAAACCGACCTGAACAAAAACGGGTTAGGGTTGTGAAATCTCGACCCGCCAACCTGTATTTTTTCAGGTCGGGTTTGGGTTGGACATTCGGGTTAACAGGTTGACCCGTCAACCTGAAAATATTTTAAATTTATTAATTGGGTCGACCCACCAACCCATTTGACCCGACAACCCACAACCCAATTGATCTTGAATCAACCCACAATCCCTATGACCTGTTTGACCTGAAAT
>JAOEHQ010000611.1:0-19536 GCA_025447715.1 Asclepias incarnata
AAAATTTTTGGAGCCAAATATAAAAGAAAAACCCCTCTGTTTCCTTTCAAATCAATTCTTTTCTTTTCATAAAAAAATCTTAAGAACTCAAATTTTGATATTTTACTTTTACTCCCTTTCTTTTTTTTTTTCTTTTTTTTCTTCTAAATTTAACTCGAACATACCCTAAAGGATTTATCATTTTCCTTTAGGATATGTACCACTAGCATTGTACACGATATAGCAATATATTTTCACCGACTCAGATTAAATCGATAAAAGTAGTTCCTTTCGAGGTATTTGTAGATTTCAAAACGATCTCGAGGAGGACGCCTAACCACCACCTGCAAGGGACCTTGGTGGTGGTGATTATAGATAGTCCATGTAAGTTAAGATATAGATTTATAAACTTGGTTTGGTAATAAAGTGTAATACACAGAGAGAGAGAGAGAGAGGGAATGGGGGCGACGGGGGGATTGGCACCGGGACTGTCAAGGAAGCTGAAGAAAGTATTGGAAACAAGAACAGACAATCCAGATCTATTGTCTTCTCTCAACACACTCTCTACTTTTTATACCGATAATTCCTTAGCTTCTCGTCGCAACCTTCGATCCACCATTGAAAGACGTTCTCTTTCTATCAATCATGATTTCCTTGCCGCTTCCGATGCCGCTCAACAGGTGAACCCCCCTTCCCTTCCTTTCTTTTACTGTCATCATTATCATCATATTATATATATATATATATATATATATATATATATAGATATATGTATATATGTATATATATTCATTTCAATATCAATATCTCAATATATAGGCTTTGGATCGGGTTGAAGAAGAGGTTAATGCCCTTGCCGAATGCTGCGACAGGTTACTTCTTCTTTATTACTTGCTTTACTTGTTAGTATATAGGCTTTGATCCGTAGTTGTCCACCAATGAGGACTACATCGGAAGCTCCCATCCGTCGCGCATATGAAACTCTAGAATTTAATCTAATACACATTTTTTTTTAACGGCAAATGTTAGTTGTTAGTTTTTCCCCAATTTAGTAATTGAGCGCCAATGCCTGGATTTGAACCTGGGACCTCCATAGAGGCGAAACCTCCTACCCCTCCCTTGGAAATACACGTTTATATATATTTAAGTTAAAAAACGCACCACAAAACAATACACTAAAAATAAAAGCAGATCATAGTAAATTTTGGCAACAAAGTAACTACATTTTGAAAGACCAAGACTATTGTTGAAAGTGCTTATTATCGAACTCTAAGCCAAATACAATATAGGTTCTCAATCACTTATATATCTATTGAATGAATGTCCTTGTTTTGCATTATTATTATTATAATAAACAGTTATTTGATAGCCTTACAAGATCTGTTGGAGATGGGTAGCAATTCGGCTTTTGAATTTGAAAACCACCACACAACCCCAATATCATGCAACTTTCACTTCTACAGCGCGTTATTAATAATCAAGTTCGAGTCCTAATATTTACATAATTATCTTTTTATTTTTCTTTTGTTGCATAGCTCACATGGATGCAATCATCATCATCTGACTACTGTAGATGGGATATTAACTCGATCCATTTCATCCTCAGTTAATATGAATGACATAAATCAAATTACATATCCATATGAATATGAATGATAATATGTAATCTATCGATATCCGGAATCATTCCTAATACATAACGTCTTTAAGTACTTACCAGGTGTATACCTGACCGATGTACATGTATGGTACTTTTTAACCGGATTTTGGAGACTTTTTCTTGCATATCATCAGTTTCTTGGCCAAATTTTCTTCATTATTTTCGCTAAAATCCGGTTAAAACGAGCATCTGTATAAAATTTGAAAGTTTCAATGGGTATATAGGTTCATAAAAAAGTATATATTGCAATTGTGTACAAACGGAAAAGTCATTAAGTTAGTGTAAGATGTTGGTAGTCAATAAGTCATAGTATAGCCTTAGAGATAGGATGGATAGAATCCGATGGATAATAAAAAAAGTGAGTGTTTGTTGCAGAATTGGTAAATCGTTGAGTGACTGTAATGCAACTACTGGAGATATTATTACTACTACAGAAAGACTAAAACAGGAATTGGAAGTAACTACTCAGAGGCAAGAAATTGCGTCTTGCTTTCTTCGAGATTATCAACTTTCCACCGAAGAGGTCATTCATACATTTTGTAACTATTATCTATCCTGAATCCTACTTCGCATTTGCATCACAAACTAACTTACGTGCTGTTTTTGTATTACGGAGTATTAGATAAATGCACTTAGGGATGAAGAATTGAATGACAACTTTTTCAAGGCCTTGACTCATGTACAAACCATCCATGCTAATTGCAAAATCCTCCTTAGGACGCATCATCAGGTAACCCAAACCCCTCTTCTTCCCCTTTAATTATTTCCCTACATTAAAATTTCTCATACTCCAGTCCAATTCTGTTGTTTGCTTATCTGTTTGTCAAATATGTATTTTGATATGCAGCATCAGTACCATTTCTGTACTATTGACAAAAACCTTTTAGTTCTTGGATATCTTATATTCTTATTGAAACGGCATCTCATTCTTGAACTTCACAGCGTGCAGGTTTGGAACTCATGGATATGATGGCTGTCTATCAAGAAGGTGCATATGAGCGCCTGTGCAGGTGAAATAGTTAAATTCCATAACTTGTAGGATCTTTTCTTTTACACAATGCTTACTTTACTATATATATTTAAGTTAACAATCGTCACCCACTTAAACAACCCGCACTGCTCTGTTTTTTACTGCACTTGCTAGATTATGAACCAATTTATATTATATTATAAGAAAAGTTTCTGTTTTGTGAAAATTCCAAGTCAACTTATTTCATCTGCTACATTCTACATTTCATATGTGGATCTATTCCGTGGTTTGAGGTTAAATGGGACCATGAAATGAAGATGCAAAACAAAGGAGATGGTGAAAATGAGTGTAGTATTCTTCTTCTTTAGAACAACTTCCTTAGCCATGTTTCCCATTAGAGCTGGTGTTAGTTCAAGTTTTATTAATTATTAGCTGCATAATAGCAAAGTTAGGTGTGCTTATGTTAACAATATTTTCCATTTTCTCACTCTTTAGGTGTTAGTGTAAAGCAGGGTGGGTCTTTTAGTTTTTTTTACTCTGAAAATGTCATCATGATCTACACATACTCTAGACAAAAACTGAAAAGAAGCTACAAAATGAAGAATTGATTGCCCTTCACAAATACCCTTTGATGCATGGTAACCGTGCTTAAACTAACATCTTTTTAAAACCTTAAACTTTAGTTTGAGTAAATCTTTTGAGAGTAGTAATCTCAGATGCTTGCAATTGATTGCCATGTTCTCACCTTTCTCTGAGATTGTTGAGCTGTCCCTCCTGATCATGATTCATGAATGAACTATAGTTTTAAATAGATTCTTGTTTCCATCGTTTTTTCCCTGCATGAGACTGTGGCTGATTTGTCCTTCCTGCAGGTGGGTTCAGACTGAGTGCAAGAGATTGGGTGACACTGATAATCCTGAAGTTAGTGAACTTCTGAAAATGGCAGTTCGTTGTCTCAAAGAAAGATCTGTACTGTTCAAGTATTGTGCTGAAGAGGTAAATATACGTGAATAACCACCTTTAGTATCTGTAATACATTTGATTAGAGGTGTCATTTGAGGCTAATAATGGAATAATGGATAAACGGGTCAATGTGGGTTATTCTTCATTTCTTTATCTCTAAAGGTTCAACTTGCTAAAATGAAAATAAGCTGACTGGGTCCAGCTGATGAACGGGTCAAGTGTCACTGATATCTAGGGATTAAAGCAGGCAATCGAATACTGGAATTGATACGCCAAATTCGAGAGAGGCAATCTCTCCAATTACAAACAAAGATGATCAAAATTTTCTGGATGATAGAAAACTAAACATAGCCTGCTATTTAAATTTTATCCATGCTAACAGTCACCCATGACTTCCTGGTTTCTTGCCAGTAAACTGCTCTTTCCCATTTAATTTTCTGCTCAGCAACATTAATTGGGTCTCACCTTCTGGGATCTTTTCCGTCACCCAAATTATTTTCATAATGCATACAAACTTCTAAGCTGCTTTATATGAAAAAATTGTTTGTCATCGACTTTTTTTAATAGTGTGCAACATAGCAGCTTATAAATTTCCAGATAAGAAAAGACAAAAAAGTGTGTACAATCCGGACCGAGGTGATCTGGTTTTGACCCATTTTAAAATAACCTATTTTGCCTCTGTGACTTAACCTGCTCAACCTGCCCATTTCCCACCTCTGCATTTGATATAGGGCTACATTAATCAACCATTTCATAACCCGCAGGTAGCAAATATGAGGCACAATGCACTGTTTAGGAGATTTATAAGTGCTCTTACACGTGGAGGGCCCGGGGGAATGCCGAGGCCGATTGAAGTACATGCTCACGATCCACTACGTTATGTAGGTGACATGCTTGGTTGGCTGCATCAGGTGTGAATTACAGATTGCTTCTATTTTCACCCTTTTTACAAAGTTGAATATATCTTTTTGCTTATGTAGCATTTTAGTTAAGAAAATACTTTTTTTCAAATGTAGGCCCTTGCATCTGAAAGAGAACTTGTATTTGTGCTACTTGATCCAGATGCAGTGGTGGATACTGGACCAACTGCCCGTCGATTCTCCAAAAGTTCCGAGATTAATGAAGAGAAGGCAGAGCCCGACTTGACATTTGTTCTGGATAGGATATTTGAGGGCGTTTGCCGGCCTTTTAAAGTGAGAGTCGAACAAGTGTTGCAGTCTCAACCAAATCTCATAATCTCATATAAGCTTAGCAATACCCTTGAGTTCTACAGCCACACTGTGAGTTCAATTATAATGTCATTTGCATAGACATGCAATACTATTATTTTTGACTGGGGTCAATTTGGGTTATGGTTAACCTTGAATGGCTCAAACGGGTGGAAAAATACAGCTAAGAAGAAATGGGTGAAATGGGCCGAATGGGTAAAAAGCTGCTTGAATTGTATTTGTAATGCATTAAATCTTGTGAATCGCTTTATCCAAAAGACTTTGGCTGTTATTGAAGTAAGATAACCTTTTAAATTATATTTGACATGCACTTGTTTCTATAACATGTACAGTGTAAAGTTTTGGGACGGACTTCGCACACCGTTTTTACCTTCATCTTAATGTTACCTGTTTTGACTCAAATTCCTTCTGATCTTTACCCATCCTGCCTGACCTGCCCATTTTGGCACTTCTGATAATGACTCTGCACAAACATGCTGATTTATGATTTGTTTGCATCCAACTTGTTTAAATTCTTATAGGTGTCTGATCTGCTTGGAAGAGAAACAGCTCTTTGTAATACGCTTTGGGCTCTTAAGGATGCTGCTCAGAAAACCTTTTTTGACATTTTAAAGATTCGAGGGGAGAAGCTTTTGCGATATCCCCCGCTAGTTTCCGTTGATCTTTCCCCGCCACCAGCAGTAAGGGAAGGCGTCTCGTTGTTGCTTGAACTAATTGGAATTCATGACAGCATGATGGTTCCTGCATCAGGGAAAAAGCCAGCATTTGATCCAGTAATATCTGCTTTGCTTGACCCTATAATACAGGTAATCAACACCTGATGCTTTCTGACTAACAGAATAATAATGAACTTTTTTTTTCTCTAGGAAAATATTGTTTCATGTCCTTTTTCTCTTCAATTCTCCTGCTTGTTGGTTTCACTTTGTGGAAATAAACATTATTAGCTACATGGGTTCACTTTTCAATATTGGAAATGAACTCTTGAAAACCAAGCTTAGGTGTTATGATCTGTTTCCAAACAAGCTTTCTGGAACACCAACAAAATTTATGTACAACTATCATATCGCAGTGCTTGTTGACAACTCTACTTCTCTGTAAAGTTCGCCTCAAATTTAACCCCGTTTATGCAAATTTTATTTGTAGTGCATAAAACATCCTAAATCATTTTTTCCACAAAAGTAGATTATTTTTGAATTAATAGAACTTTTGCTACATTTATTTTTCTGCTATCATTAGATGAAAGGGCCAACATTGCTTGTCCCATGTCGTAAGTGATCATAAATTCACTAAATAAAACCTACACAAACCCTGTCTTTAGAGACATGAAAATCACAACCTAAAGGTTTTAGACCTTCACTTATTACTATTTTGCCAAAGCCAGGCTGGTACACTAAGTTGATCGATCGAACCCGTGTCTGCATTCACTGTAATTTTATGGCATTTTTCTTAATTCCTACCAAGGTTTCATATTCATGTATGTAAATAATTTTAGATCTGTGAGCAAGCAATGGAAGCACATAAGTCGAAAGGGTCCATCGATTCATCTAGAAGAAACAGAACAAGGCTTGAAGCAGGTCAGTCACGGAGATCATCCGTTGATGCTATTTTGGCAAGCAGTAGCCAAGTGGTTCTATCTAAGGTACTGCTTCTCACAATTTGTCATCTTCCTCTCTTATGTGCTAATCTATGTTGAGTTTTCTAAAAAAGCTCACCAACCCCCTCCCCTCTCTCTCCTCCCCCACGTATTGTTTCTTGCTTTATCTTTTACCCAAACTACATATAAATGTATCTAACCTGCACTCCAAACCTACTTACATGGCTATCTTGTAAGGGATTTAATTGGTTAGCTTGTGAAGAGGTCAGTTGGTAGCAAGATTGAAACTTGGGGACCTTAAAAGGAAAGTTTTAAACCTCAATACATACAATAGCAAAACTGGTATAGCTGGATACATTTTATGTAGTTTTCCCTTTACCTTTTTCTCTAACTTGTTATTGACTGCTATGTTCGCCCATAACCTGAGCTGGAAGTTATAACCCAGATTTAAAGAATTGGTCTATCTGGGTCATTTTCTCTGTAACAGGTCCATCCGGCATTTAAAGAAATACCATAGAAGCAAACGTGCTGCACTTTGTCTAAAGTGTGCTTAGTTGATTTAAATTTTTAAGTTATTTTTTATTTTTTTCAATTGTTAAGTTATTATTGAAATGTTTTTGTCATTAATCATCTTGACTCACGATTTGAAGCAAAAAGTGTTTTTGGTGATCTTGTCAATCCAGCCGACCCAACCCATTTCTGCATGAACCAAAATAACTACTCTTTTGTTTTACCCCTCACCGACTTGCTCATTTTGCCACCTATTGGTAAACATAGCCAATGACTTGGAACTTGTACCCAGGAAATCTGTCTACCTTAATTTATAAACAATACTAGGCTAGCAAATAAAACTGGATAGCTACGAACTGAAACTAATAAACTACTGTAAATCATTATGTCCAAACATATTTCATATTTCCATGGTCTACCCTGTACAATGTTGACAATGATAGACGTATATCACTGGAAATTTTGAGCTATTAAAGATTTAGTATACTCATTCGTGTGATAATTGATACTCGTGTAATGTTGCATCACATAGCCACGTAGGTAAGACCTGATTTAAGTAAACAATTGTTCATCTAAAAGTAATTGATATTTGCATTGTCGGCTGAATTCTGTTTATGCCAAACATTCTTTTTTTTTTCTTTCTAAAATGCAAAATTTCATTCATACCTCGACAAAATTGGGAATACCCACAACAATTACATCAAACACCAGCATCTCTGTCAAACTGTGGGACTGACCATTGTTTGCTACTGACCCCAATTGTTGGTGTCCCTATTAAACATACTATCTGATAAGCCTTGCATACATTTAGAATGTTTTTGTTGCAGAAACTTTTGTACATAGGAAACTAACTTGTGAGATTATCATAGGTTCAAAAGTGTCTTCTATTTCTATTTCCAGTTTTCTTTGGAACACTGTTACCACCGAAAGCGTACGACATATCAAGTCTATACAAGTGAATGCATGCTTAGAGAGTTGGAGACACAAAACTGGCAATAAAAACAAATTCATATAGTAACAGGTCAATTAGGGTTGGAACACTGTTTTCTTTGGAACACTGTTACCACCGAAAGCGTACGACATATCAAGTCTATACAAGTGAATGCATGCTTGGAGAGTTGGAGATACCAAACTGGCAATAAAAACAAATTCATATAGTAACAGGTCAATTAGGGTTGGAATGTGTTGAAAAGTTGTCTAAAGTGAATACAAATATTGAAAATCCAAATTGTTTTTATTTTGATTTTTTACATCTTGTAGTAATTTAGTTGTAATAACACCAGATACATTAATCAAACCCATTTGACCAGTTAGGCTACCCAGCCGCTTTGCCACCTCGATGTAATCTATATAAAATACTATGTCGTTTGACATTTTTTGTTTGAAGCTGAATACAAGTATTCTTTTGTATCAGCCAGTGTTCGTATTTTGTATGATGTGTTTGGTTACAGTATTTTTAGATTTTTCTAAATTGTTCGTTTATCATGACTTATTTGGATTAATGCAGAATAACGAAACACCGTCGAAGATTTTTATCATCAATTGCTTATGTGCCATCCAACAACCATTACTGAGGCATGATGTTGCTTCAGAATATGTGAAGAAACTTGGCACAATGATTGACAATCACATGCACAACCTAGTGGAGAAAGAAGTAACTGCCATTCTAACAAGATGTAATTTATCAAGCAAGATGTCTCTTTTCCACAACTCCCTCAACTCTGTTGCCGATGCCCCATTAGCTCAGATGGAAGAGACATCACCTGATTCTCTGTCAGAGTGTCTTAAAGCTTTCTTTGGGCTCGTTTTGGGAAGTGACAGCTCGCTGCCTGAATTTGAAGAGATGCAGCTTCCAGGGCTGCGTTCTGAAGCGAGTGTCCAGGTGGCGAGATCTCTGGCAGAAGCTTATGATGTTATTTACAAGGCCATATTGGACCCAAAGAATAATTATAATGATCCTAAGTCGCTAGCAAGGCACCCGCCGGATCAGATTCGGACCATTTTGGGGATTTAGTTCAAGTATAAAGTTGTTTCTAAATATTGGAGATAGCCTGAGAGAATATATTCATTTCACTTTTCTCGGTTCTTGATGAAACTTTTTATTTTCTTCAGTTTATATCATTACCATTAGTACCATGATGAATGAATCTTATATATATATGATTTTGCAGTTTATGTATTTTCCTTCATAGTTAATAAAAATCTTAGGTTTTGGTTATGTAACATTAGTATTTATCAAGAATAGGAAGTTATCCTGACATTCTAGAATGTTGGCGTTTCGTGTTATCTTGTAATGTAGGTTATATAATGTTGTTAATAACTTTGCCTGTTTATGAGTTATGATCGATTTATTTCTCGAAGCCATTCCATAACCTCTTATTGACAAGGGAATCACACATGAATCGAACCTTTATCGTTCTCAAAGATAGATAAGATTTTTTTTGCTCCTGAAAACGGAAGCTTTATCGTTGCCAAAGATTTGTAGGTATTTGACGTGATCAACTATTATAGACCTGCATTTTGTATCACTACATGGAGTAGCCGTAAGGGATAACGATATCCTGCAAAAGAAAGCCATAATGGCTAACGTCGGATTCATTGGCAGCTTTGTGATGGGTGTTACTCGCACAGTAAAATAATTGAATAAGTGGTTGAAGAATGTAAAATGAAATAGATATACATATGTATTTTTGAAAAATAAGAGGATTCGATGATGGAATTGTTAGTTATAATATAAGGGTCGAACGTATAAATTATTAAGGATCATATAATGGTAGTTATTAACTTATTAGTATAACAAGATGGTGAAGTAAGAAACAAGAATAAGTTGATTTAAGGCGTATAAAATGCGATGATGAAGATCTAGTAAATGTACGATGAGATTATGAGTATACAACTATGACGAGAGGTATTCCCATCCTCGCCCCCTTCCCTGGTTTCTCTATTCGGGGATTCCCCATCCCCGTCCTCGGTCAACTCAGGGATTCCCCCGTCATATCAGGTTTGGGTTTCAGATTCCTCATCGCGTAATTTAACCTTTTGACTGATATCCGATCTTTATTATACCCATTTTAATAACTTAGCTTTATCTTTTTTAATAAAATTTTTCAAGTTATTTATTGCAATCCTTTATTTTTTTACTAGCACAGTACCCGCGCAATGCGGCGGTGGCGGTGTGGTGGTGGCGACGACTGGTAGTAGTGTCGGCGACTGTTGGTGGTGGTGGCGGCGGCGTCGAGTGGTGTAGGTATTTGATTTAAAGAAGGTAATGGAGATATTTTAGAAGATAAGAGACTGGTGGTATAATTTATTAATTAAGGGCAATTTGGACAATTTGCATGTTCCAAAAGAGTAATATTCAACAGGAGGCCATAATCTTGAATAAGGAGTATAGATGGAGTAAAAGTTTGACAATCTATCCTTTTAAAGGGTAAAGTCTAGGGATGAGCAACTTTTCTCAAATCTTGATTCCGTCCCTGTACCGGGAACCCGTACCGAATTTCAAGTGGTACCGGGATGGTATCAGGAAATACCAGTACCGTACAGGTACCGTATCGGTACCGATTCATATGAGGCCAGGATCGGTATCATGTTTTGATAATTAATTTTTGGTACCGGAACCGGTACGAGATGGTGAGTCCCACGCCCATCCTTAATCCAAGTCTTTCAAAAGAAAGTTAAACCAACAATCAGTAGATTCAGTGCAGACTAAGAAAATTAAATAAAAGGGGGAATTGCCATGAAATTGAAATTTAAAAGATTAAACTTAACCCTTAAATTTATGTAAACAGGTAAGATTGGTTTTTTATTTTATTTTTTTAAAAGTTAATTGTCAATATATACAACTTGTCTACAAATTCACACATATATACAACTTTGACTGTTACCCTAAAACACTCATTATCATAGTCGTCGAATCATGTATCGTGTGTCGACTCGTTTTTTGAATTTTTGAATCGTGTATCGTGTCGTGACTCGTATCGTAAGAGACATAAAAATAAAAATTATATAACAAAACTATATAATGTATGTTTAAACATACATACATTTATAATTTTGTCACTTTATTAACAATTTCTAACTTTATAACTGATTTCAACTTATATTCTTTTAATTTATATACATATATATAATGTAAAAATTAACATGAATTATGGATTAAGAAACCAAAACCAAAAATGATAACACAATACATAATGAATAAAGTAAAAAGATATTAAAATATTAACAGAAAATAGAGTTTACAGCCTATATATTTATGTAAACCTTATGTCATAGTAAAATTTAGGGTTAAGTACTTGTGATAAGAAAAAAATATATTTGTTTCAAAATATATTTTCGTCCCTGTGGTTTTTAAAGAGAGAGTGATGAGAAAAAGACATAAATACCCCTCACGTGACTTGCACGTGGAGGGACTTAACGACAGGGACGAGCCCCATTTAACAGAAGTTCGACTACAGGGATGAAAAACTCAAAAAAGACCAAAATTGACGGGAGGGATGAAAAACCGTTTTTCCTAAAACCACAGGGACAAAAAAGATGCTTAACCCTAAAATCTAATTTAAAAAAAGCCTAAACCATCCTCACTCACACTACCAGGCTCTCTCTTTCTCTTTTCTGTCACCTCTTCTTTCTCTTTCTTATATTTTGCTTTATGGATTCTTCAAAACAGACCCACCCCTTCAATAATTACTGAACGGCGAAGAGTTCTTGGAAATCAATGATAATATAAGTATATTCTTCTTCTATTTCACAATCTGATGAAAATAAAGCCCAGATTATCATTGTTTTTAGAAGATTCAAAAGCCGCAAACAACTATTGGTTGCTGATGATAGCCGGATGATGGTGGCCGGATGAAGGTGGACGCAGAAGAGGGGTTTTTGTGAATCGCTCGTTACACGAAACGTACCGTATCAGACGTCTCGTTACATGAATCTTACGAGACAATACGAGTCAAAACCTTCTCCGAGACACCTACCGATTCGTTACTTTTTCTTTGAGTATTGTCTCGACTCGTACGATACTTATCGTGTATCGTACGATACTAACAACTACGTTCATTATATTCCTAACACTTATAACTGACTTGTGTATTTCATATAATATAAATTGGCATTTATGCTTTTACAAGTGTTCCAAATATTATTTGGCAGTGTGTTTGATCAAATATGTGTCTAGTAAACAAAGCCTTGCCCTTAGTTTTGCACCATTGTTGTGCAGCTAATAATACCGCCAATGTTGGTATAGGATTAACAAAGCCTTGTTATTAATTTTACTGGAGCATTTGTGTAGATATCTCATATTCTGGTTTCTTAATACCGATCATATTTTGAGTTTTTCGTTGCAAACTACCATGTTCACCGAGTACGAAAAGCTTAAAGAACGAACCAGTGATTCTCAAGAACAACTTTAAATTCAACTATACATGGTAACTAGCGCCTTTGCCAAAGTGTAATGTTCTTTTTTCCAAAACTTGACATCAAACGCATAACCGGTGACTTATACTATACATCCGACTACACTGAATTACAATATACAAAAAGAAAACCAAAAGGCAAAGGCCAGTTTTTTTTATCACGCAACATCTAGGCATATTGTGATTTCATAGTTAGCAGGCATGCAAGCATGGTGTCATACAGTTACCAAAGAAAACCAAACGATCTCTGCTACATTGCATACCACTAAGATAATATGTAAATGGCTAAAAGGAAATCACAAATCAGCGTCCAGTACAGGAATATGACATCTTGGTTAACCATCACTCCTAACTACAAGATAATGAGAGAGATTTGTACCAACCACAAAATGTAGCTCCTAATGTCAGCATGGCTTGCCATCATGATCTACAAATAATAATGGAGAAAGCAAAATTAGATATTATAGGTCACACTTGTGAACACACATATTGCCTTGGGTATAAGTAGAGGTGGCAAGGTAGACCCCATTTATAAATTATAAGTAGTCCGGTTGATTTGGGTTAAACTTTGACTCGGACAGGTCAAATGAGTAAACTACAAGAGGGTCAAAAGTCACCCAAAGTGATCTTAAATGCATACTAAGGGTGTTCACGGACCGGTTTGGTTCGGTTTTGACTAAATCTTAAACCAAACAGTATTTCTGGTTTCAACATATATCAAACCAAACCAGACCAAACCATGTAGGCATGTAAGATTCAAGAAAACGTAAGACAGGGCAGCACAACCTGAACCGTACTGTAGAAACTATCAGTTTAACCCAAACTTGTCTTGACTACCCAACCCACTCAGCCTGTCCTGTCCGGTTGCACTTCTAGAGAGAAATAAATTTACCAACCTTTTACTTAATGCAGTTACATCTTGATTCAACCACGAATTTTCTAGAAATTCATCACCACAACTTTTAACATCTACCGTCTCCATCTCAAATTCATGACGACCACAGTACTCGTTCCACTCGAACCACATCTTCGCAATGGACTCCTTCCTGAAGCATGTGGTATGATCTTCTTCTTCAGGGGTATTGGCAGCAATTAATCGATAAGTATATACTTTCCTTACCTGACCAGGTCGAAAAGCACGACCTAATGCTTGGCGGGTGACAGAAGGGTTTAAATGCACGTCCAGTATTATAATCCTAGAGGCCCCAACTAGGGATATACCCTCCGAACAAGCCTTTATTGACCCAAAAAAGACTTTAGCATCAGATGAGTTATTGAAGTTATCCATTGCTACCTCACGCGAATCATTGTCATGATCTCCAGTTATCAGAAAAATTTGCTTGCCCATAATCCAGCCTTTAACTTTCATGGTCAACTTGAGCAAGAATTTCAAAGGGAGTAGATAATTGCTAAAAACTAAAAGCTTTTCCCCACTGGATTCACATAAACGAAGTAGATGGAGAAAAAATTTAGTCTTCACCCCCTCTCTCTCATCCAATTTCTCCAATAGTTCATCGATCAACTTGTTCACATCGACATCATTTCTATCTGGAATGGTTTGTGCAAGAACCTTTAAATCCGGATGCAAATAAATCGCACTACCAACAGAGGTTTGTTTAAATTTTCTCGTATATTGTTTCAACTCGGGAAGTTCACGTTTTTGCCTGGGGCTAAGGTTTAGAAAGACTGAAAAGTCCATAAGCCCAGGTAGTTCATCCAAGAAATCCCCTTTATAGTAGTGCAGAACTTTGCTTGTCATTTCTCGTAAATCTTCAATAACTTTCACCTTCCTTTTCAAAATGTCATCTCCGAGTAATGTTTGTTCAACCAAGTCAGAAAACTCTTCATCCGAGCATTTTCTGGAATAGTTTTTCCGAGATTCAATTGATACTTTACTCAATATACGCCGTTTTATCGTTTTGGGTTCATCCATTCTCAAAAACTTCGGGCGAACGAGATTCAAAATAGTGAAGACTTCCTTCACGTGATTTTGGTAAAGAGTCCCAGAAAGCACGACCTTCCTTGGTGTCTGAACCTTCCCAAGAGAGGTAACCATATCAGTTTCCTTATTTCTTGGAGTATGACCTTCATCTAAGATTAGAAGTGAAGGGCATCTCAATAGTATCTCCTGACAGCTGACCGCAACCGAGCTTCTATCATTGTCACACACTATGGCTGAGAACTGTTGGTACCCAAGAAACAGAATGCTCCTCTGGTTAGCCCACTGTTTGAGCACTTCCAACTGTTGAGTCCGGTTATCAGCTTTTCGGGAGTAAAAGTCGTACAACGGAATGTCTTCAACTTGCCACCTGGCAAACTCTTTCTTCCAAGTCTCTAGAATACCTCTCGGTAGAACCACTAATGGTCTAGAGTCAGGGTATTTAGCCATAAAACTTTGTATGAAACTGATAAGCATAAATGTCTTTCCAGATCCTGGAGCATGGGCCAGAATGCAGCCACCTGGATTTTCAGAAACCAAGTTACTGAGTAAGAAATTGAAACCCTCGATTTGATGGGGTTTCATTTGCTTTTTATGTCTCGGATGAGCAGCTATGTCTTGCACCGAGAAGTCTACTCCAGGTAATTTCACTCCATCAAGAACAGCATCACTTGCATCTGCTGATTTATCCGATCGGCCTTCATAATAATATGTTCTCATACTCTTTGAGGTCTGAATTCAAATGAAATACAATAACAAAATCTTATAAGTTGCTAAAATGATTGCCATATGCAATGCCATCCATTAAGCACATGTATTACCTATCCAGGGAAGGAATAAGTATCAAACATATCAAATGAACTTTATAAATAGATTATAGATAAAAAAAAATTCTGGAGTAATTAAGAACCAGACCTTGGGACGCTGAAACTCAATTATGGATTCAATGCTCCTTTGAACAACTCCGCAGACACGGCATACATAGCCAATATCGTCTTTCAATATAAAAGAATGATCGCATTCTTCTTCGTCTTCCTTTTCATTTTCGTTTAATGAAATGTCCATAGCAGCATCCTGACATAAATAAAAAATAACACAGTTTTTAACTTTATAATAGATGTAACTTTGAGGAAGATAAAGCGTTAGATGGCCAAAAATAATTTCTGATGTCAGAAAACAGAAATACTTCAAAAGCATCAGGAAAATTTCAAAGGTCTCGCTCAAAATGTTTTTTCAAAAGCTAAATGACTTGACTACTTGTCCTGCTATCAAATCCCAACGGACTGCTTGGAGATCTAGGTGATACAACAGGATGTCCAATGTCATATGAGGATGAGAAAACACGTACATAACTTAATAGGGATGTATAGACTTTAGAGAACTGAATATTTAAGATGTGTATTCTCTATAAATATTTTTGCATAAAAAGGTAACAAACTTTGGTATGAGTTCTGTTTTGAAACGACTAACTTTTAGACCAAAAACCCGTCAAACATTCAAAAAAGATTAGATCGAAGCAATTTCAAAGGATACCTAAATTTCAAACGCCACTTCATAAAAATAAGTCAACATGGTCAAAAGTTACCACATTTTTATCAGTTACCCTGTCTTATTAACTTGAATAACATTTACTGATAGTTGGTTGCCATAAATCAATTTTTAGAAAAAATTGATGGTTTTTTGTGGCTTAAAAGATGCTGGTCACCTAAAATGGAAACCTGCCCAAAGTTTTCTTTGCCTTTTTTATGCAACTAACCCGAGCACAATGTATCCCAATATACTTTCTTTGGACTTCATTTACTTCTTTATTGCTTTGGCATGTGACCATGCAGAGAACAAATAAATAAATCATGTACCTTTGAGGACTCTAATCCAACATTCATTTCTTTCCATATATCAGCTAGCCCGTCAAAGTTAACATCATCATTATCATCCATATCTGAATCGGATTGACTTCCGACATATTCACCTTTATTAAGCTTTTTTTCATCTTCTGCATCACTATCAACGTCTTTGGAGTCGATTGTATTTTTAGTTTGTCCTCCTTCCAAACCTCCTTCTCCTTCTTTTTCTCTTCCACCTTTCCCTCTCCCTCTCACACCCCCTTTTCCTCTTCCTCCCACTCCTGCTGCAGCTGCACCTACTCCTCCACCTTTAACAGCTGAAGATTGGCCTGGAGCATAGTCTCCCTCCTGCATGGTATGAAAAAGGAATATCAGACAAATAAAACATGCATTCACTGAAATCAGATCTTTTATGGACTAGTAAATATGGTAAACGTAATTTGTAGAATGAATGATATATAAAGACATCTGGCAGTATAAATACGCATGACATAATTTTTAAGTCATAACAGTTTGCACCACAAAGACGGGGAACAAATTGAAGGTTACACCAGATTTTCAATGAAAACCAATATAAAAGGTAGAACAGCTTACCAAAAATTGTTTCATTGAAAACTGCCCTTCGGGTTTATTTAGGACTATGTCTCGATACGGTTGAAAAGGCCTCCCAAATGTGGGTTCATCATCATCATCCGAGTCGATATTGACAACATTATCCAGTGCCTTCATATCATGACCATTGCCAGCATCAAACATAACCACATCCCTCATGGGATTTGCATTGGAAACCTCCTTCACATGATTTGTCTCCATTATATCAGCCCGAAGTGAGGGGAATCTCCTTAAACAAGGCATCAACATTTGTTTTCTTAGCAAAAGAAGGTCTTCTATATCTTTTGTAACAGACCCATATTTGGATGAATCAATCTCTTGCATCAAGTTTCTAATATCAAATGGATTTGTGTGATCCATAGTTTTGTTGGTCTTGTTTGCATCAAGTGTGTATGCAGTGTACAGTGGGCTTGGAGATACACTTTCTTCCCCGTTGACTATTTGTCCCATGAACATTTCTGAAACAAACATTGAAACACAAACCACACATGGTGAGATATTCTATACTGAGACAGCAGCTCAAGGGATGCATCTGGACAGAATTTGGAATAGTTTTGCACCTAAATAATAGAATCCGATTAACACTTTAATAACTGGACACCAGGATACCAACTCACAATGGTATAATTTTTATTTCCTGTACAAGATGGTCCTTAATCACAACACCAAACAGCTAAAGGCCTAAAGTCAGAATATATACAAACTGAACATACCCAGAAAATCAAGAGTCAATTTTTCTTTCTAGCACATATATTTACATCTTGCCAGGCAACGGTTAAACATTTCATCTACCATTGAGGTTTTCAAGAATGATAAACAATGAAGAAGACCGTGCTGGAAACATTTCTTTTATCACAAAAGTCTAAACAAAACATAGAAACATGAAGTTGGTTCGTAATCTTAAATATGGGGTATAAATTTTGTAAATGAACTTTCTGCAAAAGCAAGGGATTATATTTTGACATGTACGTAGTTTGTGTTTCAAACAGCTTTTCTTTTCTTTAATAGATACCAACTCTCACCCTCTCATCCCTCAGTTCTCTTCTCTCCTTTCCTCCTGTTTCGTTCACTCTCATTGCTCACCACTCAACGGTCTCATATAAGGTGTGTATCTTACAAAATTGCTCCTAGAAATCAAAGCATTCCACCCTATCTAACATCTTGAACCAAAATAATATCTAAAGCTTTCGAAATTTTTTATTGCATAATACTCTTGAAAACACAAATAAAAAAAGAGAGAAAGAACAGAACTTTGGAAATCTTCTTGATTGCTTGTGACACAAGAAATGAACATATGGGACTTGCAAACTGATTTCTAGGTTTCTTCACTCTTCACTAACATCCTACATTCCTACTTGACAGCCTATAACTACTAGCTAAAAAGAGAATGCTAATCGGAAAAATGAAAAGACATTTCTAATATTTTGAGTTGGATTCAAGTCTCACATGTGTGTGTGTGTGTGTGTGTATATATATATATATATATATATATAGAGAGAGAGAGAGAGAGAGAGAATAAAAGAACATCATGATCAAAGATCACGAATCCTGTAACTCTTTACCAATCACAAGTCCACGTCATCCATATCATGCTATTTACTACTAACAAATTATACAAGATAAAAGTAGTAGACACCAAAATACAAGTACCATATATGCAAATAAAAAACAAATAAGAGGGGTATTAGGGATTGCTTACTTAAAACTGCCTATCTACTTAATACGCCATATGAAATTAGCAGATACCAAGTTGCATACTGAAAACTGCTTATATCAATCCAAAGCAGATAAACACAAAAGGGTTTTTACCATCCAGACAGTTATTTGCATCTAGAAAACGCTATAAGCAGATAAGCCATTTAAATAAACAATCCCAAACAGCCTCTTAACTGAAATATATATATATATATATACACACACACACATATATATATTGGTTCAAGTAAAACAACTATTAAAGTAAAACAAATAAAATCATCGTTCTTTTTTAACTGGAAACGTTGTGCATCATGTTTCGGTACCAATAGATCATGAAATTCATCATATTAATTGGTTTATCTCTGATCCATTAGTTTTATATACTTGTTTAGTTGTTTTATACACTTGTGCTATGTGAATCTTCGTGCATCAGTTTTATCATGATCCAATAGTCAAGATCTTATCCAATTAACCTTACCCTATATATACAGAGAAAGTTTTGATTAAGGGTTCCAACTTCCAACATTACTTAGATTACAAATTTTTAGAGGTACATCACACAAATTATCATTGTGCGTAATGACCTTCAAAACTAACCATTTAATATTACAAACTCTCAATCCTTAGTCCATCACCATTTACTATAAAAACTAACTTGAAACAAATTGAGATGTAACTAATTTGTGTCTTTGTGGATCTTCATCATACTCTGAAGCCATATAAACTTTTTCATATCATTTTCCAAATGAAATTAATATATAAAAAAAGTTTCTTTTAGTTTTGTATTAAACTAAATAAATCATTTTGATTATACGTAGTAAGTTCCAAACAAAAATCAACTACGTAAACGAAGTAACAATAAAAATAAAAAAAACAAAAAAAATTAAATCATGTCGATGCTAATAGATCAACCAACCACCAGTCCACCACTATGTATACACTATTGGACCCAAAGGGCAAAGCTTAGTTGGGGCCCGAGCCCATCCCCTTTTTTCGCTTGGTAGTGTACCTTTATCCGTAATTCGTTCGAAAATTTCATTAGTCTTAGGGGGGGGGGGGGGGGGGGGGGGGGGGGGGGGGGGGGGGGGGGGGGGGGGGGGGGGGGGGGGGGGGGGGGGGGG
>JAOEHQ010000622.1:0-19533 GCA_025447715.1 Asclepias incarnata
AAGTTTGTGCCTTTAGAAAATGAATATATGTTGTTAATATTATTTTTTAAATAATTTCCTTTATAATTTATAGTCTCTGATAAATCCCCGATATATTGCCGATACGTCCGATAAATCGCTTATCGGGGGTCGACCGATAACATACCGATAACAGATATTTACAACCTTGGGTACAATATGTCAATTAGCTTTAGCTCAATTGCCATGGGAAAATGAAGAGTTGGATTTGAGACAGGTTTTTCTTGGAACTTGTGGCTTTAGTGGGCTTTGGCTACCCAGCGCTACCTTTCATTCGCAGACGTATGGGTTGTCTTTCGTCATTATATACCTCGGATAGCCGGACATTAATCTACGGTGGACGTTAAAAAAAGTTGCAGTATTAATTTTGAATTATACCAACAATGAGTCAATGAGTCCATCACAAGCCCAAAAAGAGTAATAAGTTGAGCCTGATTGACTCTTTGTTTTGATTGGGCCACAAAACTTAAAGATGTCTTGGACTCTTGGCCTTAGACTTGATTATATATTTTTGATAATGAGAATTCTAAAATGTTAGTAGGAAACAAAGACCAAAAGTGGTTTCTAAGTATTATACAGCTTGGCCATCAAGATTATGGAAGAAAAAAGAAAAGAAAAAAAGTTTACCATAGAAAACAGGGTCGTAGAGGGTAAATTCCTCATGCTTTCTAACATATTATATACCATAGGCACGGTTACATCTTTTTGTAAAAATTTTACAATCTATTACGGATGCTAGATTCAGCTATATATAAAGAACATAGACTTGCGCGTGTTTATGTTGACATTATCAACGACAAGTAAAAATGTGTAATCTTCCGTTGTTTCAACTTAGATGTTTTGGTTCGCGCTCTCTACAATATTGCCAGCCTCTTCCGTCTCTAATTGGACCTGGGCCTCAGAGTCACTTGGTTTGGCGACAGGTTCCACGTTTTTAAGCTTTGAAACACGAAAAATAGCTAGATTGGTGTCACCTGTAACAACATTAGAAACGAAACAAAGTTTAACAATTGAAAGTGGGGATACACAAAGTGGCAATTTTGATATTTCTGTATAAGAATGAAAATTACAATTTATAAACTCATAAACAAATGTTAAATTGAAAATTAACATAAATTTAATTGATGGCTGTGACAAAGAAAATTGATAGACACACTGGTATTCTTTTGATAAACGGATAAGGTTTTTCCAATTCAGGCAACCCAGGGAAGGCGAGTCTTTATCCTGTGACCGTTTCAGAACCTTTCCCCGGTCACCTCCAAGGTTGTATCTAGCGGGACTCGAACCTGAGACCTCTTGTTAGAAGTCCAAGATGTTAACCATTAAACGACCTTGGAGGTGGTTAAGTTATTCTTTTGATAAAAACATGATATAACTTAGGCTATATGGTGTGTTTCGTTTAGGTGATGGCCTGATGGGAATGTAGGAAAAGGCATCGTCACCTAAGACTAGCAATACTTGACACACTCCAAAGATCCACTTATCAACACAAAAATAAATGGTTTCTGGCTGTCTATTCCCAACCCACTATGTTGACAGCCCAGTCAACGTATGAACCCGAAAGCTTTTTATATAAAGTCTTTTTAGATAAAATATATTAAGATTTCAATTCTTCACAAAAAATTCAGATTTTAAATAACTTAGACCTAGAAACCTATTTCACCTGAAATCAACCCACTTAACCCGATACCAACATGTCTGCCTAATTGTTAGACACGTCAGATGGTCATGTCCTGGTTAAAAAGTTGCAGCCTCTCAGGCAGGGTTGACTATCTGAACCCGGTTATCTAATTAAGTCAAGCTTGGGTTGTGTAATATCAACCCGCAAACCAGAACCCAGCCTAACACTCACCCCTGTGTACAAGTTTAAATATAAACATATGATATATGAAAAACGAATCTATTTAGTTCTTTTAATAGTTTCAGTTTCATTATCCTCAATCTTTTAGAGGGGGGTTCAAAAACAAATATTCCTCTATCATGCATGCATTTTTATCTACCTTCAAACATATGAATTTCATGTAATGAATGTTAATAGGTAAATATATGTTATCTGGATTTTCAAAACAAAAGGTCAAACTGTACCTATTTTAAGGGGAACCAAAGTAATAGCAAACTTGAAAATAATTGTATAGACAAAGGAATGGAGATCGCACCAAATGTAACGAATCTCCCGGGAGGGACAACATAGGGCACACCAGGCGCAAGCCGTTTTTCATCAATGAAGGTTCCATTTGTGCTGCCTAAATCCATCAGCAGAAGATCACCACCCTTCTTCTTAAACCGAGCATGTGTACCAGATACTACGTAGATACACGGGAATTCATCAAAACGGCAAAAATGGATTTACTAGTCGAATATTAAAATGGAATGACTATAATATTTGACAAAAGCATGGAAATAATTTTTGAAAATTTTCCATTGCATGGGTTCTGTCATTTGCAAGTGTAATATAAGTACCTGTTGCAACTGGAATTACTATATCGGCTTTCTCAGGAACACGTCCAACAGTCACCTCACTCTAGCTCATGTCCGGAAACTTTGCAGTCAGAAGTCGAATATTCAGGTTAAAAAGAAAACAGAAAAGGGGTATAAGCGTAAAGAAACTACTTACGGACGCTATCTCAAAGGCGGATGGCATATCAACCTTAAAACCAATGTGTCTTGAATCTCCATCACCTGTGCATAACGATCTCTACCCTAGTTAGGATGTAAGTTCAACTCTAAACACGTTTTACAAGGGACCGATAATGGGTTAATTATCCATTTATCCATTTGGACCTGTTTTACAAGTTTGTTGACTGCTTCAGATTATGTATATCTATATCTATATTCATGTCAATGAACAGGTTGACTTTTCGTTTATCCAAGATTATTGTTTCTTGCAAAGTTAACTGTTCTTATTTCTTAAATCACTAATGTATCTATATTCTATATCTATATATGATTCAAACAGTAATACATATCTATCAAAGTATTAAACTAAACAAAAACCATATAAATCTTGAACCAATAAACAAACCAACTTAACCAAAGGTATAGATAAAAATTTCCTTTATTAAATACTAGTACTCGCGCAATGCAGATGGATTAAATATTTTTTGTTGGCGATGTACGATTATTGTTCGTCATACCGAAAAAAGTTCATTTAATTTTATAGATAGTTTTTAAAAATATTATTTTTATAATTAAAAGTTATAATAAATTTAGTTGGTAATTAAATAAGGTCATTATATAAATGAAAAAGTTTAACTAAAGTATAAATTAATGTTTCCGTGGTAGGGTTAAATTAGTAATTTCGCATTTTGAAACTTAAAATAAAACATTATAAACTCTTTATAATGTATGGGAAAATCAAATATGCAGTTGACTGCATATTTGATAGATGCAGTCTCCTCACAAATAAATTTGTCCCATGATGAATAAATAAACAGCCCCTGAATGTGAGGGCAGCAGGAGGCAGTTAACAGCAGCCAACGTATCCCCATAATGTATTATAGATTATTGCATAAATGGGTAAATGAAGAAGCTCTTCGGTTTACCCAGTAAGGGGCGGTCTTTGACTAATACATATGCGGCCTTACCGGAGTAATCTAGTGATCGCTTCCGAAAGGAGATTCAAACCTGAAAGTCTGAGTGAGGATATGAGAACGCCTACGCCATCTTTTAAGTGGTATAGAGATATTTTCTTTTGGAAAAAGTAACATACTACAAGATTACTCACCCACGGGCTCAAGAAGCCATCTTTCTTCATCATCACTGCCATTGGTTTGACCAGCCATTGAAGCCCTTACAGAAGCACCAACACCCTTGTCTGAAAATGACTTAAACTTATCATTTACACAATAATATTGTAGTTTCAAAGACGATTGAAAAGAAGAGAAAGTAGGTCTGTGATGAAAGAATGATTGAGATTTTATTGAATGGTTTTTCAAATTAAGATATGAAATAGAGTGACATGTGATGAGGGTCTCCATTTTTGTTTTGAATTTTGGCCGCAATTTGATCAAGAGAATTGGAGAATCAGAAATTAATGTAAGAGTGAATCATTCATTAACAAGAATAAGTACAAATGTGGGATTGAAAATCTTGAGAATGTCATGTGTGGCAGAGAGTTATTGATGTGATGACATGGAATTTGGATAGAAGTCATGATTTAGTTATGACTTATGAGTTATGACCCCATATATATGCATATGGATTTGCTAACCAGTGCCCCGAGGACATTGGTTAGTACGTATTTAATTAACTCAATCTTTCTTAAATAATCAAAAATTATATTTAATGGTCGTTAATTCAATCTAATAATTATTATTTTTATATGATTTATTAATGCATATTTTTATATTTTAAGAAAGTTTAAGTTTATTAAATGCATACTAACCAATGCCTTCGAGGCACCGGTTAACAAATCCCTAATTAACAAAATTGATTAAAAGGACACATATGTAAAATTTCCAATCCATTTAAATTTAAATTCACCATGAATCACAGTTATCCATAACCACAATCTTCGTATCCTCCATGCATTTTAGGATAATAGCATACCATTGATATTGTTTTATTAATGCTCTTCTATATTTATTTTATTGTTTTCGTCATCTTCCATCTCTTAATTAATTTTCATGTTCTTCTATTGATGCAATTTTACTTTTTTATGATGCATAGTTTTTGGTGCAAATTTTCAGTTTGTTTGATTTTCGGGGTATCTTTGGTATTGTAATAAAAATAAGAAAGAAAGAATAAGCTGGATTGATTGGTGTAGTTTCAATTTGATGTAAGTATTGTATGTAATTTTTCTGATTTTTGGTCGGGTCGGATGTGAATAAAAGTTACCTTTCAAAAAAAAACAATGCATCAATGCATTTTGTGTATTTTAATTATATTGTTTGAAAGATTTTTAATGTAATCTTTTAGTTTGTTTAATTATTATATTAAAAATGCATCAAGTTTATTAAAGTTATCTTCTTCTAATTTTTTTAATAAACTATAAATTATCGGATGTATTAAACTTTGTTGCATCACGCAAATAAAAGAGATGAAAACGAAAACTATAAAGCAGTAAACATTATGATATACTCGTTCAGTTCAAATATAAACTTTGATGCATAACCATATGTATAATGCATCACCCAAATAAAAGAGAAAAAAAATGGACTGATATATAAATTGTTAAACAAAAATCATCGGATACATTAAAAGATTTTTCTAATTTAAAAATATGGAAGAATATTTGTTTCATTAACCTGGGAAAAAAAATAAAAGCTAAGAAATTCAAAACTTGCATTCTTATATAAGATCCATGTTTATAGGAATATATAAAAGTTCCATTTTGCCCTTTTTGATTTGTTTAAATAAAAGGCTAAAATTTATTCTTGCATTTTTGTTAAAATAAAAATATTTAATGCATACATACATATATGTGTGTGTTTGTTTGTGTGAGTATAAAACACAATATTTGAGGTTGCATTCTATTTAACTTCTTCAATAGACAATTTAATGTCTAACAATGTGTTTAAATATATATTTTTATGTTTATACAAAAACTCATAACTTAGCTAACAGTTTTTGCAGCATTAGCATTAACTATTTATCGACTATTTATGAAATTATTAGTGGTTAGAAAACTTAGCATCGTTTGGTTCTCGGAATGTATAAGAATTTAGTGGAATGGAATATTGAATTTCTTAAGTTAACCTAACATGAAAAAAAATTCAAATTTCATTCCACCAAATTCTCTTACGTTTTGGGAACCAAACGGGCCTTAATGTCTTCACAAAAGATCTCACGTTCAAATCTCACTAGGTGACATCTTGGGGTGGTCAAGGAACGGTTTAGGTTGCATACATCCTAGTAAAAACTCGTATTTTCCCAAATAACCTGAATCAGAAAATCATCGTCCGTTTATCCCACTAGTTACCCCCATCATGCCCATGTGAAGGCGATTTTGAAATTTGTATAAATCGATCTTAGTTTGACTCATAACCCAGCCCACACGTTTTGTCACCTATATAAAGAAACCCAGCCCACCAATTTCATCACCTATATAAATTAGTAGGAACACGGTGTTTATCACGTCAAAAATGCAATGGTTTGTAACAACTACTATGCATTTAGAAACATAAAAACACCAAAACATACAGCAAATGCTAAAAACAGAACCTTTTCTCATTTAAAAGCTATCTGGTATACTTATCAACATCTATCATAACTTACATATATGAACTTTACTTGCAAATTTCATAAATAGAAAAAGAATTAAAAAAAAAAAAACATTATGCATTATGCACAAATAACCAGCTTTATAGGGTATTGGGAAAATCTGCAAAATTCTGGACCTTGTCTCAATGTACACGTGATCGGGTTAGCCTGAGGCTGCACCTCTCAGAATTGGGTGTTTACTTTTATTCTCGACCACTATATACACTTGGGGCTGCAAATGGCTTAAACCATCTGTAATAACTTCAGGCAGCCACTAGAGTTGGCAGCAATTACCATGTCGGATTTCTGCCGCCAACACACACTCGAAACAAACTGGTTGTTTGCATGGTCAGTTTCATTGCCAGAAATTGGATCAATTGAGCCAAACTTGTGGGAGGTAATTGGCATGGGCAGTGATCGGTAATATGCGAAAACCTGGACCAGAAGCAAAAATTAAAATATAATGGAACTAGAAACTGGAGAGACATGAACAGGCACAGTTCCGGTTTGAAGGACCAGTCTGGTCCCCAACTGGACGGTGACCCAAACACGGTTCAAATTAGTCAACGTTTGACTTTTAGAGAAGGTGACTAAAATATTCCAATTCTGTATATCATATAAAATGTAAATGAAGCAGCATACCTCGTTAGTTTCTGAACCGCATGCAATGTATCCATCAGCAACAGACAAACCAACAAAATTCTGTATACTCACAATTTCCACAAAAGAAGACATTAAATTAAATAAAATAATATGATCTCATTAAAAATGTAACTGTTCATGCTCTTTTTGAATAGCTGTTGAAATGCTTACTTATTCAACCCCCCCCAAAGGACCTAATTTGCAACCTCTATTGAATGAATACCCAAGAAAGAATTTGTTGTGAACTATAATGAAAAAAGTGAACCTTCTCGTTTGTGTGCCCCTTATACGTTAAGACGCAAGCGTCGGTCGATAAGCAACCAAAACTCGCTTTCTTTAGATCCCAAAGCTTTAGCGTGTTATCAGTGGATGCAGAAGCAATGGTTTCAGAATCCAAGAATTTCACATAGCTAACAGCTCTGTCATGACCCGCCAGTATACACAACGGGGTGGAAATGTTTCGCATGTCGTAGCAATAAGTCCGGTAATCAGAAGAGCCAAAAGATAGCAAATGAGCAGAGTAAGGAGAGAACTGGACACAACAAACATTTGCAATGGTTCTGATTGTTGATAAACTGTTCTTCTGCATTTGGAAAAGATTTCAATAAATGACTACATAATATAGTAAGGGGTGTTGTGGATTTGCATTTCGAAACTCATTACATGATATTATATGGCTGGAATTGTATAATCAGAATCATATAATCAGCTGCAATTAAAAAAATACCAATTTTTCTATTCTATTTAAAAATTCTGAAATACTAAGGAAAAAGGGTGCTTGCCTCGTTAATGCTCCAAAGTTTCACATAACAATCATCACTTCCGCTTACTAACTTAGTAGGATCCACTTTGGAAAAATCAACCGACCATGCTCTCCTTTCGTGCTCAATGTGATGAGAAACTGTTTGACCACTTCCTACGTCCCATAACTGGAATCATACACAAAAGTAGACCATGAACATATACACAAAATTAGACCATGACCATACATAAGTTATCTGCGAAGATTCTTTTCAAAGAAAACAGAAAAAATACAGCTAGGCAAGGATTACGATATTTTGAATAAATAAAGTATACAATGTTTATCATGTACAAGTTTTCAATATTCGCTAAACTTTGATAACGAAAACTTTACTGCAAACTCCAAAATTAGAAAAATGATGATGGGAAAACAAGATCTACATCGACCATGTCTTCATACCGTACTTTTGACATCAAAAATCGAAGGGTTGTTCCTTATTTTCGAATTTGGGGTAATATTAATGCATAAGATTGCTCGACGATAAATACTTGAATAATAAGAGAGGGGGTTGGGGGGCACTAATACACAATTTGTATATCAGTAATCCCTATCTTATAACTGACAAGAATCTAGAAAGGCTACCGGGATTCTATAATTTGTTCTATTCCTCTTTTGTTGGCATTAACGAAAAAAAGATACTAGTAACAAACCAGTCCAGCTGATTCTAAAGTTATGATGATGGAAGGTCTAAAGGATAAGCTAGTCAATTTGCTTGAAAATACATTCTAGACTTATTGTAAAACCTAATATGGCACTATATTTGGCACAATTTAGGAAAACTGATACTGTATAAAATTTCTTACCCTAGAAGGTGAAGATTGAAGAGCATAAATAAATAATACAACTAACGATGATTTGAAATTCTTGCAAATCAAGCATAGCACTAAATCCACATACAACAGATGCATAGATGTGTGATTCCCTTTTCCATTGAGTAATAAATTACCAAGTCACATGTCTATAAGTTAAATACCAGTTTTAGACAGCATTTGTAAAAGAATTTTGTAAAGAAAACCAAGTGTACGCACCTTCACTATGCCATCGTAGTCTGTAGAAGCAAGATAATTCTTGATATAACTATTCCAACATATGCAAGTAAGCTTCGAGTTATTCGGCATCTCAACAGCAGGATAATGAATGTCAACCGAGTCATCCAATAGCAAATGATAATCATATACTTTAATTTTCTTCGACACTCCAGCAGTTGCAAAATAATCCTCATCCCGATCAAAACCAAGAGAACATATAACATTAGCAGCACTGCTAAAATCTCCGCTCCTTAAATTACCACGCACTTCGAACTTACTAAATCGGGCATACTTGCACAAACCATTGAAAAATATCCCGAGACGATCAACTGGTTGTTTTCCTGCCTCAACATTTTGTGTCCCCTTATAACTTTCTCGACTTGTTAAAACTTTGTGATCAGGAAAATCCGTTGCATCACTCACGGGAACCTCAATGCTGGATCTCACCAAAAAGTAAGCACTTTCAAGATGATCTAGATTGCTTTTTACTAAATTTGATTTAACAATGGTCGACAAGGGAGATATTGTATTATTAGTATCAAACGTTATATTATTTGAACGTCTTGACTCAATCTCTGTGATATCGGATTCCATGCAATTAATATCTTTGGCCAACTTTGTGGCACATTTTTGCTTGTGTTCTTTTAAAGACTCTAGAAAATGCAATAATAAATCTGAATCCATATCCTCTTGAGCAATGGATGCTAACAGCTTGTCTGTCGATATTTCCTCTATTTCACTTACAAGCTTGGATTTTAAGACATCCCTGTTAAATACAATGGAGGTATTTAGGTAAAGTAGAAGAGCGATTTTATAGGAGAATGTATAATCACTCTAGATGAGGCAAATTTCAAATTTGGAAGCAACATTATGATGCCTATGGCTCATAAAAAATCCTTAAAATTTTACAAAATCATATTGAAACTTCTCAGTAAAAAGTATGGCAGACAAGAATATTTGCACCTACAAGTGGCAACTACAACTCATTTACTTATGAACAAGTCGAATTCTCTAAGGGACTAAAAACCAATAATTTTATTGTAAAAATGCAAAAATTTGCTCCAATGTTGACACTAAACACCACACAAAATTTAGTGTGATGAAGAAATTTAGTGTTACACTATTCATTACACTAAAACTTAAAATTTTCATTTTTAACCCTATAAATGAATATATGTAATTATGTATCCATTTATGTGAATATCATGGTTTACTTAATATATAAAATTGCTACATGCTAAATATAAATTATAAACTTTAATTTATACCAAATACATTATGAACGTAAACGTAAAATATACGTTAAAACATTCCAAAAAATGACAAATTACATAACTAAACTATGATTAAGATACTAAAAATGCCTTAAAAATTTGGTCTTTTTCAATGAAATATGATTAAATATATTATTTTGCTCATGTTTCCTACAATTTTGTAAGAATAGTGTAAAGATTTAATGTACTCTTTAATGTATACATTGGAGCAAAAGTTTTTTAGTGCAAGTATATTCCAAAAAGACTCCATTTGGTGCAAAACTTTGGTGCATACATTGGAGATGCCCTAATGGTTCAAACAGGTAATTGAAAATATAGCTTAATAGGAAGTGGGTCAGATGTCGCCCAAAGTATATTCTTAAAGCATACAACCTTCAAAATCATTTTACTCAAAAAAATTAGATTATTACCAAATATACAATTTTAGTAATCAAATTTGGCACACAATTTACTTGAAAAAGAGGCCTTCCTGGTACCTCAACATGTTACGGGTCAACACAAACCGAGCCAACATGTTTCGACATGTACCAAACAATTGCCCCGTTACCTAACCCACCTGACCCGCCCATTTTGCAGCCTCTAAATTCTACAATTACCTAGTTGTTGGTCGTGCCAGTGCCTCGGGATGTAGCAGCCAAAGACAATATCCAGCTTCCTTAGGATTTTCAGAGAGGAAACTAGGGGGAAGGATCCTTTGGCGTAAATGCATCATTGCAACTGCATGTTCTCTCGTAGATTCAAATGATCCAAGAAGCTGAGAAAACAACAAAAAGATACTATGAAATGCGAACTATTTTCTATCTAATCACGATCAAGAAAGATAAACATGAAGGGGTGTATTCACCACAAGGAATTATAAATGGTGGTTATTCGCACCTCAAAAAGTAGAACCCCCAAAGCATATATATTTGACGACAACGTAGAGCTCCTCTCTCTAAGTTCCTCGGGACTTGCATACCACTGCTCTTCTAACAAATTACCACCACTAACAACATTCTCTTCATTAAATCCATGACCAGAAGCTCGTGGACCACCAATTTGGGGTTTGACGCTATGTGAAGTTCCATGGACTGAACCAGAACGATTTGGAAATTGTGGCCACCTGCCAAAAGATTTCCAATTTTCCCCATATTTTCTCTTTTTGCCATCTCGATTATCCAAATTATGTATTTCTGGAACTTCTTTCTGAGCAGGTGAACCAAGGTACAAAACATTATTTGATGGTAACAATCTAAAGCATGATGGTCTTAAAGCTTGTAAGGCCACCCCTTGAGAATGTGATGAATCCACCAAATCTAATATCTGCTTAAAAATATAGAGGCTTCTTGATTTATCGACTTTATTCCTGCCACCATTCAGCCATTCTCTCAAACTTATACCTTCACTGTGAGAAGAAACACTAGGCCTAGGTTCAGGAATGAGAATGTCCTGAGAATCACTTTGACCACGAATATGAACACCGAGCCCGTCTTGAGCTGGACCTCTGAAAACAACACCTTTACCCTTTAGTGTGTTTTTCACAAAATACTCAGAAAACCCGGATTTGGAAAGAATCTTTGTTCGAATACCTCCCGGAGACAATTGTTTTTCTTCTAGTGACGAATTGTCAGCTGTCTCATTTTTATTTTGGTCTTCTTGTTTTTTGTCAAGAAATTCCGAGAAAGAAAGGGAGTCAGAATCGTCCCTAACACCAGGATTTGATGCACTGACTATTTCTAACTTCCCGCTATTTAAATTTCTTATTGTTAATTCTTCAACCATGACCCCAGGAGAATCTGTACAATGTAGACTGGTGCATGCACGTTCTGATGTACTAACCCAAGCATTGTTATTACCATCCAAGAAATTTGGAAATGAGTCAGGTTTGTTTTCATGAACATTAACATCCTCTTTGTTCTGTAACCGTGCTCTATCGATATCATTAATCTCATTCACTTCATTATCCATCACTTTATTCACGGCCTTTAAAGAAAATTCATTCAGTCAGATCATAGAAAACAACTAGCTAGCGAATATTCACATAATATAACAAGAAAAACTAATAAGAATAAAGTGGTGCATAATGAAACACGTGCATTATTAACGCATTTGAAAGTTTCTTTATTTGTGAAGTGATAAATGAGGCAAATGTCATTATGACATTTGTCATATGTACTTATATACTACTATATAACCAGACACACAATCCTACACACCCCAACACACACAAACCAAACCTTCTTTCTTATCTCTCTTTTTAGCTACCCACAGTGGCATTGAGCAGGTACAAAGCTAGTCGCTAATTAAATAAGGTATTTGGGAATACATTTTGAACGTGATCATAGCAATTTGAAGATTCAAAACCAGATAATCAGTTGTTTTTAAGCTACGGATAAGGCAAGTAATTTACACTATCTAATTAGTCGGATTTATTTCTGCAACTTCTCATCTATTTATCCAAATATGATCAATCTGAGCATGAGTAATTATATAACCATAATCATAAACACTTTATGCAAACTCTCAAATATGATAACTGCGGCTTCAAGTTGTAATAATCAGTATAAATGAAATTACGATAGTCAGTTTAGAATTTACCTTATTTATTCTACCTCCGGTCCATCGTGTCAATGTTACTCTTTGTGCCGTCAGCATCAACAAAAGCAAACATTTACATAACACTTCACCACATCACAAACATATTTTCCAACGGAACACAACATACATTACAAATTTACACCTTTACAAGCATGAATCATTCTAGCACCAAATACACGCCGGCCTTTATAAAAGTACCGAAAACTATCAAAACAATTTTGTTGCTAGTAATCTAGTATTCACACAAACTCGGCTACCAATAGCACAATTGGCAACTTAAGTTTCAACAGTGAAAGTTAGGACAAATGATGCAAAAAGCAACTAAAGTGTGGGTGTTTTGATGGAACATTTTATGTACCAAATACAAATCTCGGACATCCGCAATAAAAAAGCTTCAAGATTTCTTCACCAATATCATAAACAAAAAAACTGTATCATCAAATGGGACTATGGGAGTAATTTAATGTGACCCAAATTCCCAAATATCTTCAATAAACAAAAAGAAATCAATGTAATCAATTTCAAATCAAAAATAATTTATTTCAAAAACTTCTATTTAAACAAGAAGAAAAAAAACCCAACTCAAGATTCTTAAATTTAACACCAAATTTAAAGTCAAAACAAGTCAACTCACTTCAAATTAAGCTTATCCACAATCCAATTACACAAAAGCTTAAAATACCAAGAAAAAATTTTCAAATAAAAATAATAATTAAGCAATGCAATTAACTCAAAATCAATAAAAGTTGTTGTGAACTTGATAAAGATTATACCTTTATTGGACCTCAATAGAAATCCAGTTAGATAGAAAAGACTCAAAAGTGAGCAAATTAATTGGTATGTAGAGAAAAATAACAAGAACCCTAAAAGAAAAAAGTAAAAGGGCGAAAACTTTATGGTAAATTTTGAAGATTGAAGTAGCAAAGATATTTTTTTTGCCACTCGATCGGTTGTGAATAGGAAGAGATTTGGCCTCTTTTATCATCGGCTAAATTATTACTGGCATAGTAGAGGGTCATGCTTGAGTCCATTAATACTTTTTTATATAAGTTTATTTTTTATAACGATACTGCCATTATAGATGCCCATGACTCTCGACAAAAGTTTTTTTTTTTTGGGTAAGGGTTTACCCCGATGACTTTATTAATAACAACATCGAACCTTACAATACAAGTAGAGTGACAAAATATCACACTAGTTCATTTGTAGGACAATCCCCACAAACGTGAAACAAAGAAAACAATATAAACATACATTACCAAGAAAATACAAGCCTAACGATAGGCTGACTATTTCAAATTGCAAATATTAGGACAATTTAGCCACCAGTTGCTAGAAATTGATCACCCATAATGCTCCAATCAGAAGGCTGCACATGACACCTTCCGTCATTTTGATAACAGTAAACAAACGGTTACCAAATGCAACCATATATTGGACAGTTAGCCATCAGGTAGTAGTATTTGATCACCCATAATACTCCAAGCTTGAAGCTGCTCCAAGACTCGTTCCGTTCTTTTGAATTTTAGAGTCATCAATTTAGCACGAACCGAAGAGAGGATAGTTTCACATAGCACGTCAGGTGGCCTGGCATGATTTGAAAAGATTCTGTTGTTACGCTCCTGCCATATGAAATAAGCAAGCGCGGCCACTAGGAGTCTTCCCACAACATTTACCATCAACTTTGAAGTCGCTCTGCTCGACAACCAGTCCGTAACAGCAAGCCAAGAGGCTGGAACATTATGCATAGCTTCCCTATCACGAACTTTGTACCAAACCTGAGAGGAATAAAAACATTCAAAGAACAAGTGATCTCTTGAATCATAATCCGCATTGCATAGTGCACAACACATCATGTTCATCGACTTTCTTCTATTCGGGCTCCATTGTAAAATAACATCCTGAGTAAGTAGTTTACCACGCATAACAAGCCACATGTGGAAGGCATGTCTAGGTACACAATGCGATGACCAGATCAGACGACACCAATCAACCGGCTGCTTTCTACTTCTTAACGAATGCCACACAACATTTGAAGAAAAAATTTGATCAGTGCTTCCATTATTCGTCCAAACCCGCATATCCCTCCTATCAATCAGTTGAACAGGCTGCACATTAATCAGAACAGGGAAGGAATCATACCATGCTGTAGGCCATAACCATTGACCATTATAGTGAATATCAGCAACCTTAGATTCGAGGGAGAACCCCGCTGTTTTAATCTCACGAGGTGAAATAAAGTTCCCAAGCGGACCAACATCACTCCAATGGTCAAACCAAGCAGACGTTGACTTCCCATCACCAAGCTTAGAACGGATGAAACTACGAATCGAAGGGCGAAGCTGCAGAATCTTCCTCCATCCCCAAGAGCAATTCGTTGGGTTTGGAATATGCCAAAAGTTACGCCCCTTTAATTTATATTTATAGATCCAGTCTACCCACAATGAATCCCTTTTTGTAATGATACTCCACACATGAGATGTCATAAGAGATTTATTCACTTCAGACAACCGCTTAATACCCAGACCCCCTTCAGACTTCGGTACACATATAGAGTTCCAAGATACTTTAGCTTTACCCCGCTTCATGGGTCCTTGACACCATAGAAAACCCCTCATAGTTTTCTCAAGATCGTTAAGGATACTGTTGGGCAAGATGAGCACAGAAGACCAGTAGATATGCAATGAGGACAACACAGACAAAATTAGCTGCAACCTTCCAGCAAAAGAAAGTGACTTATTCCTCCAGTCAGAAATTCTTCTTTCCATCTTCTCGACCAGAATTTTACAATCTTTGTTCAATAATCTCGACGATATAAGGGGAATCCCCAAATATCTGACCGGCAATCTTCCTTCATCAAACATCATTATACCCACAATAAGCAACTTCATTGGTTCAGCAACATTGCAGAAGAATAAAGAGCTTTTGTGTAGGCTCGGAATCAAACCCGACATTTTTTGGAAAGAATCAAGAGAATTGTGAATTACCTTTGCCGAACCAGAATCACCTCTAGCAAATAAAAAAAGGTCATCCGCAAAGCATAAATTAATAAGCCTTTGTTTCTCACACCTGTTATGGAACCTGAACGACGAGTCAATACGGACTGAATGGTGCAAGATAAGCGTGAGGATTTCCATAACAAGGGTAAAAAGATAAGGAGAGATTGGGTCTCCTTGTCGTAACCCTCTTTTCCCTTTAAAATAGCCATATAGATTACCATTGATGCACAAAGAAAAAGAGGTCGAAGATACACACAGCATGATCCAATCCACCATAACTGGATGGAACCCGAAACCGAATAAACTAGCCTTCAAGAAACTCCAATCCACCGTGTCATAAGCTTTTTGAATGTCAATTTTAAACGCACATCTCGGGGGCCCAATATTTCTATGATAATTGTGCATGAGATCTTGTGTCAGGAGAATATTGTCTGAGATTTTCCTCCCGGGCACAAAGGCAGACTGATTTATACTAACCACATCTTTAAGACCATCCTTGATACGATTAGCCAAAATCTTACTAATACATTTATATAGAACATTGCAACAAGAAATAGGCCGAAAATCATTGATAGAGGAAGGAGTAGTAACCTTAGGAAGAAGGGCAATCAAGGTGTGGTTGAGTTCTTTCAGCAACTTACCCTTTCTGAAGAAATCATGGACAGCACGACATACATCATTTCCCACAGTAGGCCATGAATTTTTAAAGAAAACGGAAGTGAACCCATCAGGGCCAGGCGCTCTATTATCACCAATATCAAACATAGCTAACTTAATCTCGTCGTCAGTAACAAACCGGATCATATGAGTAGCAGCATGTGGCTCAAGAGTTTTTGAAAAAAGCTCAGGAGAAGGCCTCGACGTGATGTTGCCTTCACAACCCAAAAAATGCTCATAATGTTGAACAAATATCCGCTGTACATCACCACCTTCATGAACATTCCCACTAGCATCCTTGATAACATCAATTCTACTGCTGTGGTTCTTGCATTTTAACGATTTATGAAAATAAGCCGTATTGGCATCACCAACAGCCAACCATTCGATTTTTGATTTCTGTTTCAAATACCGCTCTTCATCAAGCGCTGCAGTATGGAAATCATTCAGACAAGCACATTCCTTTGCACGCAAAGCCACATTTGCTGGGTCGACATCAATGGCCTTTTGGAGATCATCCAGCTCAGCACGAAGCTCAGAGACCCGCTTATGAATATTACCCTGCTTGAACAGAAGGCTTCTTAGAGGAGACTTAAGAGCCCGCATCTTCTTCACCACCCTAAACTGATTAACACCATCAATGCTCATACCCCAATTATTCTTCACAATATCCTGAAATTCAGCCTTATGAACAAGGAAGTTAGCAAATTTAAACGGTTTTGCACGACTGGTAGAGATATTTGGAAGCTTCAACACACAAGGGGAGTGGTCAGACACCCTATATGGTTGAAAAATGGCACAAGCAGCAGGAAAAGGGTCGGTAAATGGGATATTTCCCATAACACGATCAATTTTCTTCATGATACCAATACCCTTTTTAGGCTTTTGGTTCCAAGTATAGTGGAGACCCATGCTATTAAAATCGAAGATTTCCAAGGATACCAATACCCTTCATACCCACACTAATCTTCGATGATCCAGCAAAACTATCCTCAAGATTCAAAGAAGAGTTAAAATCCCCAAGGATGGTCCACGGTTTATCAGCTACTAGTAACTTATGCGCACACAGGTTAAGCCACAACTCCCTTCTATTAATATAGTAGTTATCAGCGTACACAAAGGAGCAGAAAATGGCTTTGTTATCCAGTTTAAAATTGACCTGAACATGCATGACCTGATTAGTTTGAGCGAGCACCATCACATCAACAATATCCGAGTCCCAACCAAGAATGATTCTGGTCCCTTTGCTACATAAACTACCATTAGAAGTCCAATTCCAAGACCTGCATATCTTTTTACAAACAGCAAAAAGACTAGACACGTCCATGTGCGATTCCAATATTGCGCAAACATTCAAACTATTTTCTTTCACGACCTGCCGAACCTCACTTTGTTTCAGGGGGCGGTTCAGTCCCCTTATATTCCATGAGGCTATACTACACATCAAAAACCTCGGGAGCAGGAGTGCTTACCCCTGTTGTATTTTCCCCATTTCTTATACCCGATTCCATAAAAATCAATAATATTAATTACTTCATCCCCATCCGAATCAATAGATACATTGAAAGCAGTAGTCGAATGTTTACCTAATTTTGTAGCATCGCTGTCACTTATCCCAATATTCTCGTTAAACACCTCGAAAGAGTTTTTTGTAGCAACAGTGGGTGGGTTGTTATCCAGTCCCGAGGTAGTCTGGGAATTTTTTGGTTTGGATGAACGCACCACAGGCCTGTACTCCATACTAGCCTTCTGTTTAAGCGGGAAACCCTGTTTCAGCTGTCCCTTCTTTTTTCCTGTGACTTGAGTGAAACCATCAGCATCGACAGCCTCCTTTAGTTTTGAGTGACGAATCTGTTTAGGACAGGAATGAATCTGATGTCCAAACACACAACAAAAAGAGCATCTTGGCGGTTTCCATTCATATTCAACCTCCATTGTTTCCTTAGAATAACCATCACCATCCAAATCCGGAATTTCAATTGTTAGAATCTCTTTAAGAGCATCCTTAGCTGAGATAGTAATTAAGGCCCGAGCATAACTACTTCAACCCCATGATTCAATACACATAGAGTTCGTGTATGTATCAAGGAGTTTTGGTGTGCCTAGTTTGGAGGCAAGCATACTGAGGCCATCATCTGAATAAGCTGCAATAGGAACATTTAGGATCTTCACCCAGACTTCAACTTCAGTAACCTCCTCCTTCTTCAGCTGAATTGTCGGCTTCCATATTTTGAGGAAAATGGGCTTGTTACGAATCACCCATGGACCACCTTCGAGGGCATCCATCATCCCCTTCCTTTCTGAAAACTTAAAGAAAAAGAAGCCTCCTGCATTCATCATTATTTTTTGTAATCCAAACTTCATCCAATTAGTTTTCACAAAATACTCCACCACCGGATACGCAAGTCTATCACCCAAAAAGTAGCCATACAAAGTGTTAGCCATTTTATCTTGCACAATTCGGACGGCTTCCTTGGGTAGTACAACATCCACACCATCATGGACCACCATGTTTTCAATCTTCCTGAAATTAACCACCCGTTTAACCGAACCAGTCTTCACCTTGGCCGCATAGGATGGCGTTTCACCTAAATCACCACTCATATCCATCTTAGCAGTTTTGTCAACCATGGGTTCAGCATGTTTACTAGGCTCATAAGCATCAGGGTTTTTAATGACACTATCCCCATGGTGGGTTTTACTGGTCTTACCCACCGGTGGACCATCAGACGCATCACAACTAGGGTGGTCAGAAGATGAAGAGACCACATGTTCTTGTTCCGAATCCTTTTCCCCATACCCACCAGCTTTATCTTCAGTTCTAAAAGTATTATTTAAGTTGTTTACCACCTTTTTAGGAGAACCGTTAATGGGTGTAGCAGCATGGGGTGGTGGGCAGTCACTTTTATTATTAAGAAATATATTTTCCATACCTTCATTCATGGCATGCTCCCCACTTCCATAGACATCAGAGCTCACACTAACCTGTTCATCAGCTTGAATTGATTGTTCCACATTCACAACATCAGGGGTTTTAACAGTGGGATTCACCCCACCACCTGGATTTATGTTCTTCACCTTTTTAGGGTTTTTTAAAACACTTCTTGTCTGCATCTTATTCCCATCAAAGTTCTCGGATTTAGCCCCAGATTTGCTACTCATAGCACACTCCCTATTCTAATTGAAAAAAATAGGAAGCAGAAGATGGGAAAAGAACCCTTTTATTGTTACTCCATTGTGAACAATGTCACCATATCTAAGGATAGGAGCAAGATGATCATTTCCAAATCTCACTGTTCCCATGAATTTTTCAACAAAATTCTTCAATAAAGATT
>JAOEHQ010000633.1:0-19528 GCA_025447715.1 Asclepias incarnata
GCATACACACCTTACGCAACATTTCACACATATGGATCCATATAACAATAATCATAACGTTGTACATACGCATGATAAATAATCAATAATCATTGGCCACACCTTGGCCTAGCCGAATCAACTACAAGATACGGAAATTCCACGTCCTCTTGTAATTGACCCAACATATATATAGATGTATGCAAATATACTCACCTCCAATGCGACAATCACAACTCAAGATGACCATAACAAATGTCATTGCTTTCAACCTAGCAATAAATCACAATACACATAATATAAGGTCATCATCTCAATAAGGTCATCTAGCCATAATTCACTAGTTCCCCATTCACCCATTCCAACTTACATTGCTTATTGAGCTTGACTCATTTAACAAAATCTCATTTTCATGATTATCTCAATTACCATCTCAATATGGTCAAACACGTCATTACTAAAATAATCATTTTAGCACTTGAACAACAAGCCATTAATATCATAATCCCAAAACCATTAGCATTACTACCATTCCAATATATCCAATGTGGCAAAAATACATTTTTACTTGACATTCAACAAAATGGCTAAATTTCTTACTTTCTGGACAGCTGTAAGTTCCTGCATATTTGACTAAATTAACTTTTGATTTAGGACCTGAAACCAATTTCATATGAAACTAGACTCACACACCTTTTCAACGATAGCTCGTACGTCTCCTAACTCTTTACGGTGTGAAAGTTACGACCATTTCAAAATGACATATTTTTCACAAAGTTGCTGTTACAAAATTCCGAACAGCCTGTAGCATTTTGCAAATTTGACATACTTATCTTTTGAATCAGAACCTGAGACCAATTTTGTTTAAAGCTAGACTCGTATAGCTTTTCACATGGATGATGATTCCTAATACTTGCAAGCCAAATAATCTTCTTTCTTCCCTTCCAATATCTCGACACACACACACACACACACACCTCGAAATTCCCAAAATTGATATTACTTGAATACTTGAAATTGATTACTTAAGGATTTCTTGAAGCTAATTGATGTAAGAATGAACCAAGGTTATAGAAGAAATTAAAGAAAGGGATTAGAAGAATAAAATGATGGAGAGTTGGTGTGGTGGGAAGTGATTCAACACAGGAGAAATGGCTGGCATGCTCTCAACATGCCACACCCTCTTCTAATATTATGTGGGTATTATACCCGCCATCCACTAAAGTTTCAACTAATTTAATTTCATATCTCAAAAATAAATATTAGGAACTTATTTTAAAGGTAAAACTATAAAAGTAGGTTATTTTATTATATTAAAATCTTGGGGTGTTACATAGTGTGTCATTTACCAACTAAACTTTTTTTAAACATTCATTCCAATTGTTTTTAGTATATAACATACATTCCAATTTTCTACATGTATTGCACTGTAATTGCTGCTACACATCTAAATATTATATACGTTTATAAAATCTTTTAGTATTGGATTCGTTCAATTATTTATGACTTTTCTTAATACCTTTTTATTTCTTCAGAATTCTTAATCATGTTGGATTTAAACAAATCCTCCCATTGAATTGAAAAAATGATGAAAATGGCATAATACAAAACAGTGAACCTTTTGCTGGCCAAGTAATTACTACTTTTCACAGCTAGTGTATTAATTTGAGTCCCCTAGCAAAATAAAGTTAAATCAGTGAAATTTTAGCATGGAGGGACAGATAATTTTGTCTGGCCGGGAGAAAAAATAGTAGAACATAGATTATTGTAGACTTTTTAATTTGTTTTTTAAAAAAATAGTTGGTAATGACACAGAGGCATACATTTATCAACTCCTTTTTATTTATTGTCATGTGTATCTTGTATTTGGTTGCCACTCCAAAATAAATATAACAATCTTGTATTTGGTTGTTTTTGTATGTGAAGTGTGAACCATTAACATTTTACAATGATTATTATAACGAACTAGAGGAGTAGAAGGTATCTACGTAATGCGACGACGGTGTGTTGATGACGGCGACTGGTGGTGGCGGTGGCGGACATTAATGATAGAATGATATTATCACATATACAAAAAAAATGTAACTTTTAACATGAAGGTGTAAAATTATTATAAAATAGTATACATATATAGATGACAAACATTAAATTAGTTACATCATTGATCAAGCGATCATCATGCTATTACCATAATGAATATCACATCTTAACCCATTCTATCACATTATCCACGTATGTCCATATCACACGTTCTTATACTGACCGTTTGAAAACATTAACACACATAACGTGTTGCATTTGATCCTTTTTTTTTATAATGTTTTTGTAATAATGCTATATATATATATATATATGATGATTGACAAAAATAGTTTCAAAATAATAGTAATAATATTAATATATGGTCAAAGTTTGTAACCATATATAGCTCGTCTTTTACGGTAGATTTGTGGGTGGTTTTTCTATTATTTGCCGCGTGTTTGTTACAAGTTATCATGAAAAGTAAGATTGGCCTGGCCGGGAATTAAATGGATGTATGTAAGCATTGGATGGACACATAACTTAGAAATTAATTGGTTTACGTAACAAACTTTACAGTATTTTTAATTAAAATATAATACACACGACGACACAAACTTGCTTGGGTAGCGTATATATTTTTAATACTTAATGCAACTTTCGATTAGTGTATTAAAATTGATGATGATAACTTTAAGACATATATAGACTAAAACTCAATGCTACAATATTTTGTTATGGGTTTTGTTAAATCCAGCCCTAGAGGATGTAATTAAGATACATAAAATAGTTGTAAACTTACCCCTAAAATTTAGGGGTGGACTTTTGATATAGAATATACAATTTTTTTTATGCACGTTAACTACAACCCTTAAGGTTGTATTTAGTACTTTCCTTTTGTTATTGACAAATGTCAGATAAAATATAATATTTTGAGTCTTTCGTGATTTATACACACATATATATATATATATTATATATCCACAACTACACATACATATATACACAACCAGCTAGCTAACAATAAGAGTTTTGTACATAACTGAAAATGTATCGAGTCATTGATGAGATAAAGACACGCAACATCTTATCATTATCAAATACGGAGGATTTGCAATCACTTGTCATAAGAAAATGGAGAGATAAAGACGTAAGTACACCACTCTTTTTTTGGATTGTATACAACACCTTTTGTTAGTTACGAGTGTTACGACGGTAACCCTCCCTAGCTTATTGATGAATGATGAGTTTGCTGGATGGCATAATGGATGGGACTCGAAACAAACTTTTGCTACTTAATGTTAAGTCTTTCAACTCAACAGCTCATACAAACTGCCAATGAGCATGAACAACAACAATATTCAATTTCTTCAAAGACAGAGTATTGAGGAGGTGTGATTCATGCATTTATTCGAAGATAGAGGGATTTCTTTCAGTATAAACCCGAAGATATAACATCCCAATTAATAATGTACGAAGCAATGGATTAACCTCATTTATATTTATCAAAACATTCGGTTTATAATCTCAAAAGATACCATGAACTTTTGATATATTATATAGTTCAATAATTGAGAGTAATTTTTTATGTAAGCATTATGGGTGAGAAAAATCAAACCGATAATCCAAAAACCGACCTAAACCAATAGAACCGAACCATCAAAACCTTAGTTTTCTGAAAACCGAGCTTTTTGGTTTCATATGAAAAACCGAACCAAAAGTATATATATTTTAATATATTTTATATATTATATCTATTACAAAACAAAATACATTGTATTTCTAGATAAAAAGAAATGCAAAAAAACCTGAATAAAAACCGAAACATAACAAAAACCAAACCAAAAACCGAATCCAAAAATTTTTGGTTTTCAAAAACCAAATGTTTTGGTTCGATTTTTGGTTTTATCAAAAACCTCCCCAAACCGAATCATGCTTAGTCCTAGTAAGTAGGTAACTTGTCCTCTCTGACCGAGGAATGCATGAATCAAATAATCATGAAAAAGTGTAAATTAAAATGTTACACCCATTCTTTTATAAATATATCTATATTTTTGTTTTCCTTTGACATTTGGCTTCTTTTTTTTTCTCTTTTTTTAAAAAAATTTTTGTTTGATTTTGGTTTTGGTTTTAGTTTGGGTAACATTTTTATATATATATTTTTTTTGTAATTTTTTGTTTTTTAGTATTTTTTCCTTATAACATATTTGTTTTTTACTACACTTTTAATTTTTTTTTATTATTCCTTTTTTGGTAACATTTTTTTTCACGTATATCTTTTTTGGAATTCTTTTTTTTTTTTACTTTTTATTGTATTTTTTTTTTTTTTGTAACGTTTTGTCTCTTGGTGAAATTTTTTGGTAAAGATAAACATAATCGTTTTGTTGTAAACTATTAAGGCCGTTGTTGGTTTCCTGCACCTTCTTTGTATTTACGTGGTTGTGGTATTGCTGTTTAATATATACATATTTGATTACCAGCCACGTAGCCCCAACCAATATTTTGTTTTCCCTTACACCTTTATTTTGGTTTTTTTAAAACCTTTTAGTTTTTTTGCACAAAATAAATATAGGTGTTTGATATTAATATGAGAGTAAATACATTTACGATGTTGTGTTTATGCTATTGTCTTTAAAAAATAAAACGCATAAAAACGATTATTTCGGCCCCGCAACGCGGGGCTTCTGAACTAACTAGTTGGTATTAAATCGTTGATAAACTTCAACATACTACCACACTTGTTTATTAGGTAGATTTCCTTCACAATTACAATTTATTTGTAAAGAAAAATAAGAACATATATAATGCAAAACTTGAAGGATAGAATATATCAATATATAGTACCCAATATTAAATGATACGACAACAACAATAGTGGTAACTGAAAACTTCCTTCAACGTACGCCTAAGCGATATGCTTCAACAAATGAGAGGTTCCGCTCGCTAGTGAGTAGTGAACCACATAAGTCGGGATGAATTAATGATACTCAATTTTGCTATGAGTAGATATGCAGGAGGGCATGAGGCATGAGGCATGAGGTATGAGATATGGTTTAGACGGATATCAAATAACTTTTTAGAAAGATGGGCCACTTGTGTTGAACGAAGTTATCTCTTGGGAGAAAAAAAAGCAGAAGCAGATGTTCATTTTCAAGATTGATTTTCAAAAGGCTTATGATAACATGAATTGGCATTTCGTGATTGCTATCATGAGGCAACTTGGATTTAATTTCCTAACAAATGGTGTAATTGGATTATCCCCAGGTCTTTGGTGCTAGTCAATGGGTCTCCTACTGACGAATTCTAATGCATAAAAGTTATACGCCAAGGTGATTTCATTTCACCTTTTTTTTAATTATTTTTGTTATGTAGGCATTCTCCACACTGATAAAAAAGGCTTCTATTGGAGGCTTTTTTAAAGGGGTGTCGCTTCCTAACAATGGTCCTTGTCTCTCCCATCTGTTATATGCGGATGATTGCATTATTTTTGGGGAGTGGTCATGTGAAAAATGTAGCTAGGATTCTAAGGATTTTATTTATGTGCTTGGCCCTTAGAATTAACACGGGTAAATCCAACCTTTATGGGGCGGAGGTTAATAGTGAAATTCATGCACTTGGGTATAATGGTTGGGGCAAACATGAATAAGGTGGCGAATTGGAAGTTTATATTTGACATTTTCGAATCAAGACTAGCTAGATGGAAAGGAAATATGCTATCGGTGAGTGAGAGAGTGACACTTATCAAAGCAGTATTGGAGAGTCTCCCCTCCTACTATTTCTCCCTGTTTAGAGCACCGGGCAAGGTTATCGACGGGTTGGAATCGATTATAAGGCGGTTCCTTTGGGGTAGAGCACTAATGCTAGAAAAAGTCATCGGGTCGGTTGGGATCGGGTTGCCTCTCCTGTTGTGGATGGTGGCCTCGGCTTATCTAGATTGGAAGATGTTAATACGACTTTAAGTTCGAAGTGGTTTTGGAGGTATAGAACTGATGGGAATGGGATGTGGAGGCATGTTATTAGATCAATTCATAATAACATGAGGTGCTGGGCGCCCATCCCTTTTAACAAATATATTTGCTATGCTTTGTTAGATATGATCTAAGGTGTGCTGAGTTGTATGTTCTGTTATTCTACTCTACTCTGAATGTATCCTGGTGATACTCGGCCTACAGGTATGGTTACTTACCTCTTACATCCTACTGTTCTTTCAGCGTTTGGCCGGAGGTCCTTATGGTAGCAGTCTCTTTACCTTTGGGTAGAGACAAGACTGTCTATATCTCACATTTTCCATAGCCCACTTATGCAGGGATTGGGTCATGTTGTTGTTGTTGTTGTATGTCAGCTAGAATAAATGAATGATAGCCACGTTATCATGGTCAACAGGATTTGAAAACTGAATAACCTATATGAAACAATTTGGTAATTTTTAATGACCTAGAAGGGAATAAGACTTGGAAAGGAGAATCAAAAAAATACGTTATGAGTTTTAAGAAAAAAAAACCCCTATATTTATGGGTAGTGATACCCTCACAACACTTTTATCCATATACACCAAATGTACATATTTTACTGCACAATGTACCAATATCTAAAACATACCTTGTTGTAGATAGATAAAAGGTGGTTTAAAGATATTACTTATTTACTTCCCTATATTTATTCTACCCATGATAACTACTCACATGGTTTTACTCCATGTCATATTAACCACAATCTATAAATAATACACAATTTAATTTAATATATCCACTCAACAACTCTAGCTAGCATACAATCATACTCAATTAAATGTTACTCTAGTTAATAACGTTAAGGAAACAAAATTTTTGGATCACATAGTAATGTTAAAATATTTAGTATTTTCATATACATAATTTAATTTTAAATCTATCCACTTTCAATAAGCTAGGTACAATATCTTAAGATCAGTTAAATAAACTTGTATGTATTCATATTATATTCAATGTTATTTTAATTTATATAAAAAATTAAATTTAATAAATCGTAGAGTTTTTTAGTAAATTGAGTTATCAAAAAGGTACATGGGACTAAGGGGTTCCTATCAATTTACCCTTTTTTTTAGATAAATTGAGTTTAAGTTAAATTTAATAAATTGCATAGATCTTTTAAATATGAAAGTACAAGTTTAAGAAATTGAATTGAGCTTAAGATAATTTAATAAATTGTATAGATTATTTAGATAACACACTACAATTTTAGGTAATCGATCAAATAATAAAATAAGCTTCTGATTAGTTAATTGAAAAATTAATTAAGCATTGTGATTGGTAAAATAGCTTTTAAGAGAACCATCTAATATTAATATTAAGATTAAGATTAAGATATATTTTAATCATTTAACATAGAAAGTGTTAGTGACTTTTCTAGGGTTTAAGGATAACCTAAAAAACTATATGTGTCTAATAAAACCATATTTGTACGTAATGCTACTCAATAAATAGTTCGATTCATATATGCCACCTAATGAAATTGAAATTAATTTGAATATATTCATACTAGACGCATGTTCGCGCGATGCGGCGACGATGGTGGTAGCGGCAGCGGTGTGGTGGTGGCGGCAGGGGTGACGGCGAAGGGTGGCGATGGGTTGCGACAGTGGCGGCGGCGACAGGTTGGGGGGGGGGGGGTCGGTGGTGGGGTGGTGGTAAATGTAAAAGCAATTGATGTAGAAGGGGTAATGTAGTTATTTTAAGGGTTGAGGGATATATATTGTAAATTATTTCATTAAGGGTATTATAGGTATATTAGGTGGAGATGTTTAAATTAGTGAATAGAAGTAAGGGGCAAAATAGGAAGATTTAGAGGCTTTTTTGAGAAAATGGGGGGAGATGTTCTATTTTATTAAGGAGTATAGATAATATAATATAGATAATATAATATAAGGGGATAACCAATATGCTTCTAGTAGCATGTATGTTAGGTGCTTCTAAAAGCAAACGAGAGATTATATGTGTGTGTTTAAAATAGCCGGAGGACCGGAAACATAAATTTATTTCATAATTTTACCTTGGAAGCACCTAACTTATATGCCACTAGAAGTATATTAGTTATTCCCATAATATAATTGGATAATTATGGAAACTTAATCTAATGAAGTACTACAAATTTTTAAGTCCTTCCAAAAATAAGTAAGTTTAACGTCATTTTAACTAAATTAATCAGTAAACACGCTTTGTCATGAAAATGGTAAAGAAAGCGACACACGTCAATCAATACAAAGTAAGCATGTTGTTTACTTGGTTACGTAAGTATGTTATCAAATATAATACTATCATTTACAGTTATGTATTCAAATTCAACGATATGGTATGGTCTTATTGATTTTATTTAAAGTTAGGAATAAATTATTATTGCCATTAAAAAATGCAAAAGAATATTTTATTAATGCAAGTTTTGTTTGATTGGATTGTTACATATAAATCACGTTCTAGCAATAATTTAGTTGCGCACGTGTCTATCCCTTCCGTTGTTATTAACTTATTATACTAATAATTTGAGAACTAACACTAACAAATTATCAAAATTTTACTCTAATTCAAAGTGAAAACAAGGTTGTGACTCCATGGTCTAATACTTGAACTCCAAGTTAACATCCTACTCTTTCTTTTCTTCGAAGGGAGAAAGGTATATTATTAAAATAAACTTCTAGCGAGTCGATCGCTAGGAAGTCGCAAGAGTATAAAAAATATATACAAGATAAAACTTACAAAATGGATGAAAAAAACTTATGAAGAGGCCAGAAAAAAATCTCCGAAACTAGGGGCTAAACTACCGGTTCTCAATCTAGCTTGCTTTCGTTGGTAACCCAAACTGATCACCCAGATCAATTTGAGACACCCGAGTAAAACTATCAATTTTATCTGCTTAATTAATTTGGTTAATAACCAATGTTTAATGTTTGAGCCCATGGCCTCTTTGACTTTCATGCCCTCCTTGACAGCCTTCGGTGTAAGCGTGTAGCTTAATTAGGCTAAAATATGAGTTGGTTATGTGTATGTAGGAAGCCGACTTGTGAATGCATTAATATTGTTTTTATTTCTTGTACGTCTTGGAATCGCCCGATTGATGCACATTTCTAGCGGTCAAAATATAGACGTACGTTTCTGGCCTATACAACAAATTACGTACCATCTAATCGCAAAACTATGTTTAGAATTACACGATAATATATTTGGACACTTGGTTACTATAATTAATTTTCCTAAGAAACACACACTTACTTTTGACTACCCCTAAACTTAAGAACAACCGAAGCATTCGTGTTAATTAGTTTGAATCCGTTATTTCATTTTACGATTTACAATTCCGTCTCTACTTATAAATTATCTAAATTGCATACACTAATTAAAAACTATTCCTATCTATATCTATCATCGATATTTACTATAAACAAACTAACCGATTAAATGATTAATTTATATAGAAAACAAAGTGAAAAAAACTACTAGTACAAATTAAAACATGACATATATATATATATATATATATATATATGAATTTACTAACTAGTGCCCCGGGGCATTGGTTAGTGTGCATTTAATAAACTCAAACATTCTGAAAATATAAAAATATGCATTAATGATTCATGTAAATAAGGTAATTATTAGTTTGAATTAATGAGCATTAAATGCATTTTTTGATTATTTAGAAAAGTTTAAGTTCATTAAATGCTCACTAACCAATGCCCGAAGCATTGGTTAGCAAATCCCATATATATATATATGCCAAATTTATTTGAAAAAGAAACAAGGTAGATAAATGTAATTATCTTCATGTTATATACGTTAATAATAATGTCATGTATATATTACCTACCAAAAATAGAAGTTGATGTTATTAATAATAATTAGCATGTAAAAACCATGTTCATACAAAAATTAAATTCACGTAAACATGTCACCATCTCTGTCCCCCATTCTCACATTATTATGGTGCAAGATTAATTCCCAATCCTTTTTTATTTATTATTATCTTCTTCCTCATTGACACACAAACCCTAAATTCTTATTTTATAAAAATGTTTATATAAACCAATATATTCTCCCTAAATTTTATGCTTTTATCATTTCATTATTTTATGAATTATAATAATAATAATTATTCAATTAGTTGATTCAACACAGGTCCATTTTCTCTCTCCATCTCTTGCTGCATGTGATTTGTTTTTTTTTTTATTCATTTATATATTATATATATGTATATATAATATATATAATATATGTATATGTGTGTGTATATATGCATATATGTAATCTGTATCTATATGTCTTGTTTTGTAGGGCTGTGATTCAACAGAGATTGCGTAAGTTCAAATCAATTTATTCCGCGCTCCGACAGACATATGCCGGTTGGCGTTTTCGAGTAAAGTTTTTATTTGCATATATAATAATAATAATAATAATAATAATAATAATAATAATATATGTATGTATGTATATATATAGCGTTATTGATGTTATGAATAGATTATGAAACAGAGTGAGTTAGAGTTTCGTGTTTCGAAAGTTGGATTATATAGGATTAGGATTGTAGAATCAAGCATGTGATAAGTTAGATTGTTATTTTGGCGAACAAATGAGAATTACATAATGAGTGGGATAAGAAAGTTGTTTAACTCATATATATGGATTCACCGGAGAAACAGTTAAGTAATCTGATAGGTAATTTGAAATCGTGGATCCCTCGGCGGAGTGAGCCGGCTAATGTGTCGAGGGACTTTTGGATGCCCGATCAGAGTTGCAGGGTATGTTACGAGTGTGATTTACAGTTTACGTTGTTTAACAGAAGGCATCATTGTAGACTTTGTGGAAGAGTTTTTTGTGCTAAGTGTACTCATAATTGGATTCCGGCAAGATCTAGTGATCAAGACATAGTTAGAGAGGATACGGAAAAGATCAGGGCGTGTAATTATTGTTTTAAGCAATGGCAACAAGGCAGATTAGCTGCCTCTGTTGATCATGGGGTTCTTGATTCCAGTTTGGATCTTAGTACCTCACCGTCAGCTGTTAGTCTTATTAGTACTAAATCTAGCGGCACTGCGGACAGTAGTGGCATTACCTTTGCATCTGTGTCGCACTCGGGTTATTCTTATAATCATACCCATTACCCTCCTGGATACGGGTCACACCAGTCTCTGGTAATGGAGTCGAATTTAGACGAGCAAAATGAATTAGCAAAAAGGAGTGATGAATTGCTTCTTGATGTGGCTGCTCAGTCTCCTGACCATTTTGGTGTTTACGTTAACAGGTTTCCTTCTTCGTAAAACATGATTGCAGATATATTCTTTTTCAGTTCTTCATCTTATTGTCAGTTAATTGCGCTTGTGTTTTATTGTCGTCAGGGATGATGACTTTGACGAAGAATATGCTTATCAGCTAGCTACCGGTGGAAGACATATTTTGCAGATTGAAAATGGGTATTATGATGAATCAATGTTGGATGACATGGATACTGACTATGAATCTCAAAAAGGGCATCCGGATGGACAAGCCACTGATGCAAAAAGTGAAAGTAGTTGCTCCTTACAAGATGTTCAACAGCTTGAGAAAAAGGAGGATACAAATGATGTTAGTGATGAATGTGAAGCTTCTTCCTCAATATATGTTGCACAAGATGTCCCTGAGCCTGTGGATTTTGAGAACAATGGGGTCCTATGGTTGCCTCCTGAACCAGAAGATGAAGAAGATGAGAGGGAAGCTCTTTTATTTGACGATGAGGATGACGATGACAATGGGGATGCTGCTGGTGAATGGGGATATCTGCGTTCTTCAAGCAACCCCGGAAGTGGAGAGTGTCGCAGTAGAGACAGGTCAAATGAAGAGCACAAGAAAGCGATGAAGAATGTAGTGGATGGGCATTTCAGGGCTTTAGTATCGCAGTTGTTGCAGGTTGAGAACCTGGTTGATGAGGAAGAAGATGATAATGATAGTTGGTTAGAAATAATTACATCGTTGTCTTGGGAAGCTGCGTCGTTGTTAAAACCAGACACTAGCAAAGGTGGCGGGATGGACCCAGGAGGATATGTCAAGATAAAATGTTTAGCTTCTGGGCGTCGTTCTGACAGGTTGGCATTTTGGTGGTCTAACATACTTTCTAGTTTTCTGTTATTATGATATTAAGTTTTTATTTTTTCTTTCTTTTAGTATTGTGGTGAAAGGAGTCGTTTGTAAGAAAAATGTGGCTCATAGACGGATGACATCAAGAATAGAAAAGCCTCGTTTCTTAATTCTTGGTGGGGCTCTCGAGTATCAGCGTGTTTCTAATCACCTGTCAAGTTTTGATACTCTATTGCAGCAGGTTTCAATTTTTCTTTTATAATAAAACTTTTACGATTTAAAAAATGATAGCTTTAGACTTATGGTATAGTCTGTGTCTAGGAAATGGATCATCTAAAGATGGCTGTGGCAAAGATAGATGCACACCATCCAGATGTCCTTTTGGTTGAGAAATCAGTGTCACGGTATGCACAAGAATATCTTCTTGCGAAGGACATATCTCTTGTTTTAAATATCAAAAGGCCACTTCTGGAACGAATAGCGCGGTGCACTGGGGCTCAGATTGTTCCTTCAATTGATCATCTCTCGTCTCAGACATTGGGATACTCAGATTTGTTTCATGTCAAAAGGTTCCAGGAAGAACATGGAACCGCTGGACAGGGTGGGAAGAAGCTTGTGAAGACACTGATGTACTTTGAAGGGTGCCCGAAGCCATTTGGTTGCACTGTAAGTGATTCCCATCTATTAAAAACTAAAAGGTAGAGAAGACTGGTTCTTTAACCATTACCTAGGTAGCCTAGTGGTCGGGTGTCTTGATGTCCTCAGTACCTCACAAGAGGTCCCAGGTTCAAGTGTTTCTGGGTAAACACTTGGGTGGCCAGGGAAAGGGTTTGGAAATGGTCACGGTGACACCCCGGCTAGGGCGCATACATTTGAGTCAATGACCCGCCCTTCCTGGGTAACCTGAACATGGAAATCCTCCTCCGTTTAGTTGTTTCGAAAAGACTGGTTCTTTGAGTTTTATATTGCTTATAGATATATGTAATGGTATTTTCAGATATTACTAAGAGGTGCGAGTGGCGACGAACTGAAGAAAGTAAAGCATGTTGTTCAGTATGGTGTTTTTGCTGCTTATCATTTGGCTTTGGAGACTTCTTTTCTTGCTGATGAGGGAGCTTCATTGCCTGAGCTTCCCTTGAATGCTGCACTGACTGTGGCACTTCCTGATAAATCATCAAATATTGAGCGGTCAATTTCAACGATTTCTGGTTTTACAGGCCCCGTGAATGATAAAGCTCAGGTTTATCAACCCTACACCGAGACACACAATGTGTCCATGTCAGAAATGTTCTCTTCTATCATCAACCACAAGTTGGAAGGCGGCCCAAATGTGTCAAAGGCCAGCTCATTCTTGACTTCTGTTCCTTCAAAAACAAATGTTCCGGAAGGTACTGGTGGAGATCCCGCTCCTTTTAGGGCACCAAGCGGTTTGTCTAAGGTGGTTACTTCTACATCCAACGGTTTTGAGCCTCCTCTGGCTCAAGGAGATGATAGTAAGTGTACTACTAGTGTGGACCATGTTACTTCAGATGGATTATCTCTGCAGTTGGATGGAAAGAATGGGAAGGAGGATGCTTCCAGTTCAAAGGAAGAGTTCCCCCCTTCACCTTCAGATCACCAAAGTATTTTGGTTTCCTTGTCATCCCGGTGTGTGTGGAAGGGAACTGTTTGTGAGCGGTCCCACCTGTTTCGCATAAAATATTATGGCACCTCTGATAAACCACTTGGCCGCTTTCTCCGCGATGATTTGTTTGATCAAGTAAGCCAACCTTCTATATATATATATATATATATATATATAAATATGTATGTGTGTGTGTGTGTGTGTTTGTTTGTCTTGGCTTATAGAAAGCTTTTTGGGCAGGGTTATAGATGCCGATCATGTGAGATGCCATCAGAAGCACATGTACAGTGTTACACTCATAGACAAGGAACCCTGACCATATCTGTTAAGAAGTTGCCTGAATTTCTGTTGCCAGGCGAAAAGGAGGGTAAGATTTGGATGTGGCACAGGTGTTTAAGATGTCCCCGGACAAGTGGCTTCCCTCCTGCAACTCGTAGAATAGTGATGTCAGACGCTGCATGGGGTTTGTCCTTCGGGAAGTTTTTAGAACTCAGTTTCTCAAACCATGCGGCTGCCAGCAGGGTTGCCAGCTGTGGTCATTCTCTGCATCGGGATTGCCTTCGCTTTTATGGGTACTTTTGCTTTAAAACCCTTGATCTCTTTTTCTGTATGTTCAATATCGTAAACTTATGGCTGCATATGCAGGTTTGGGAAAATGGTTGCTTGCTTTCGTTATGCATCTATCGATGTCCATTCTGTCTACCTTCCTCCTCATAAACTTGAATTCAAATATGAGAATCTCGAGTGGGTTCAATATGAAGTGGACGAGGTTCAGAGCTATTATGTTACATCAGTTTTTTTATTGCATTAGGTGAAATATGGCATGCTAAATGTATGCTTTAACAGGTTATTCGCCGCTCAGAGCTATTATTTTCAGAGATTCTGAACACTCTGAGCCATATGGCAGATCAGAGATCTGTGACAGGGTTAGCTAATGGTAGCCTGAAAATGCCACAATCTAGACGGCAAATAGCAGATTTGGATGTAATGTTGCGAAAGGAAAAGTCAGAGTTCGAGGTGACCCCTGTGCCCACACTTTGTCATTAGAAATCAGTTCTCTAAAGCTATTAACTTTGTGTTACTATTGCAGGAGTCACTGCAAAAGATTTTGAACCACGAGGTGAAAAGTGGGCAGCCTATTATTGATATTCTTGAGATCAATCGCCTGAGGAGGCAACTTCTGTTTCAATCGTATGTGTGGGACCACCGTCTCGTATATGCATCTAATGCTGATAGCAATAGCCCGCGGGCCTATCTAAATGATTTGGAATCAGAGCATGATGATAAACTCAATGAAGCGTTTGTTGACTCGAAGTCAGCTGTTGATTCATGTAATGTTTCAGACGTTGGTGAAAACGAAACAAGTGCTGACATTAGTAAAGATAGGAAAGTGGATGAAAATCCAAGTCCAATGGAAGAAAACGAGCCCTCTGATTCACTAATATCGAATGTAAGTGTGCGCCGGGCTATATCTGAAGGAGAGTTTCCAGTTATGGCAAGTTTATCAGACACTCTTGAGGCTGCCTGGACAGGGAACCACCCAGAATCTTCTGTATTATCTGATTTAGACGTGAATGATCCTGATAAACTGGAAAAGGGAGACCGTATGGAAGAATCTAAGACATCATCACTCTTATCCCCTGTATTATCCACCAAAGGATCTGAAGCCATGGAAGATTCAACGAGCTGGTTAGGTATGCCGTTTCTCAACTTCTACCGTTCTTTAAACAAAAACTTTTTAGCAACTTCTCAGAAACTCGACCCACTCAATGGGTATAATCCCGTCTACATCTCCTCCTTTCGGGAATCAGAACTCCAACAAGGTGGGGCCAGGTTGCTTTTAGCTGTCGGAATCAACGACACTGTTATACCCGTGTATGATGATGAGCCCACGAGTATCATATCCTATGCGTTGCTTTCACCTGATTATATTTCCCAAGTGTCTGGTGAATTTGAGAGACAAAAAGAAGGCGGGGAATCTATTTCTTCTTCACAGTCTGTTGATGCATCATTGTTTCGGTCATTTAGCAATGCTGATGGGATGTCAATGGAATCTCTTAAAAGTATTGCGGATGATGGTATTTTATTGATGTCAGGATCACGTTCCTCATTAATGTCGGATCCTGTGTCACAAACAAAATCGTTGCATTCCAGAGTTGAATTTACAGACGATAGTCCTCTTGGTAAAGTAAAATACACAGTGACTGCTTACTATGCGAAGCAATTTGAAGCATTGCGGAGAATATCTTGCCCTTCTGAAATGGATTATATAAGGTCTCTTAGCCGTTGTAAGAAGTGGGGAGCCCAGGGTGGTAAAAGTAATGTGTTCTTTGCAAAAACATTAGATGACCGGTTCATAATTAAACAGGTTACAAAGACAGAGCTGGAGTCCTTTATAAAATTTGCTCCTGCTTACTTTAAGTATCTGTCTGAATCAATTGGGACCGGAAGTCCTACATGCCTGGCAAAGATATTGGGCATTTATCAGGTACTTTTATAATTTATACTCTAGTTTGTTACGCCTTACCTGATTTGGTTTTTATACGTTCTATTTTGTTGGAATTTATGTGAAGGTTATCACTAAGCATGTGAAAGGTGGGAAAGAAATGAAAATGGATGTGCTGATTATGGAGAACCTTTTGTTTGGAAGAAATTTAACACGGCTTTATGACCTTAAAGGATCATCAAGATCACGTTATAACCCTGATTCCAGTGGAAGCAACAAGGTTTTACTAGATCAGAATTTGATAGAAGCAATGCCAACTTCTCCTATTTTTGTCGGCAACAAGGCCAAACGATTGTTGGAACGAGCTGTCTGGAACGACACTGCTTTTCTTGCTGTAAGTTTCCTTTTTGATCTTGCGGATCAATTTTTATATTTGTCTCTTGTTATTCTTGTAATAATGAAGTTCCTAAATCTATCATTGCAGTCGGTTGATGTAATGGACTATTCTTTGCTGGTTGGGATAGATGAAGAGAAACACGAACTTGTTCTAGGAATTATCGACTTCATGAGACAATATACATGGGACAAACACCTGGAAACATGGGTAAAGGCTTCAGGTATTTTGGGCGGACCCAAGAACGCGTCTCCAACAGTAATTTCACCAAAGCAGTACAAGAAAAGATTCAGGAAAGCCATGACAACCTATTTTTTGATGGTCCCTGATCAATGGTCTCCTCCTACTCTTATACGTAGCAAGTCACAAACAGATCTATTAGACGATAATAATAGCCAAAATGGGACTTCTGCTGCTGCTGTTTTTGATTGATGTTGTATGTCAGTATGGGCTTGCATTGTATATTTCAAATCTATTTCCGTTTCTGGTTTCACTCCCTTCTAAAGTTCCGAAAAATTCAGTGTTCATCTTTTAGCTGGGAATTCCGTTGTTAATGGTGGCTAACAGGCAGAAAGAAATATAGCTTCATAGCCATGGATGTTCATCTGGAGGTATTGTGTTAGGGGGTTGAGGGTCTGTTATATTGTTCAATTATTTAACCTTGCAAATATATTTTTGTAAATTATGATTTCCTTGTATGTATATCAAAATGATGCATTTGCATTTGTCAAATTTCATTTGTTGTAGTTAGTAGTATGTCATTGATTTTCAAGATTCAATGCATATCCATAAATATCTTTGTTTTTTTACTTGTTCATTTTTGGGACCTTAAATCTATTATTATTATTATTATTATTATAAGGTCATTATTATGCTTTCCTACTATACATAAAGAAATGTAATTGGCCCACATAATGGGGTTATTGACTTATTGCTATGGTTCTCTATGAACCCATGATAGTGGTATAGATGGAAAACGAAACGAAAACCTGCGAAAACGATAAACGAAACTATGAACTTTTATTTCGCTATCAAATTTATTCATACACAAACTATGCAGTTGTAGAGAAACAGACATATATGTAGATACACATCATATACACACACATATATATATATATATATGTACATATAGTCGCATACAACCGTTCTATATATGTTGCATGAATACATGTGTGCATAAAAAAATTTACAATGATGTTTTTCATCATGTCAGATCCATTATTTAATCAAGATGGTTTCTCCCTCCATCTCTCTATATTTATATGTAAGTTAGAACTGTGTTTGACAACCATGGTTAGTTGACTTTACCACCATCTGTAACTTGAAGTAGACTTCTTTTAAGAAGATCTACGATATCTTGATCAACTCTGTCAAAAATATCAAACAATTGTATAAAATCATTACAAAAAGTTGTAAATACAAAAAAATTGCACTTTTTAAAAAAAAGTTTAATTACCGTTGATAACAAGAAAATCTTGAAGCACCTTGATGAAGTCGAGGACCTTCATCAAATCCTTCACATGTTATCTCACCTTTATCATCCATATAACATACTATTCCTCTAGATTTGTCTTCAAAAACCTATAAACAAAAAAGGGTACGTAGGTCTTTTTTATAATTTATTTGGTCTTTATATATTTATTTATATATAGAGTAATTATTATTATAACAAATCGTTCGTCATTTTCTCACAGCATTTTGTATGGATAAGACATGAATAAGAGTGAAAAGTGAAGAAAGCATACCGTTTGTATCTTGATGGGTGAAGATCCAACTTGAATGAGAGATGAAGATGTGTTATGGGAGTCTCTTTTTGCAAGCATTAATACTCTTTTTGATGTTTTCTTGATGGGATTACTACTAGGAGCATGGTGGATCAAGAACATGGGTGATGAAGTGATGCTTGTAGCCATATATGTTTTCAAGAAAGTTGTTTGGAAGAAAGATATATTATAGAGTTAGGGAGACAAAACTAAAAGAGTATGTGCTTGGCTTCCACTATATATTAGGAAAAAAATGGAAACTTTTTTTTCTTCTTTAATTTATTTGATTTCTAGTAGTTTGCCATGATTAGGTAGCAAGGTTATAGTATTAGAGAAGACGTTAAAAGATTAATATTGCTAACATACTAGTCTCACTATAATTTTTTTTTCCATTTATTTACATATTCAGTTAACATGAATAATTTATAAAATTTTGTCACGCTTATAAGTGTGTAGAATTATATTAAACTAAAAGTTTACACTTTTATGTGTATAGAAATAGGTATGATAGACTACAAAAGTCCACACTTAAAAATGTGTAGAAATTTATTCACACTAAAAAGTGTGAAATTTTAAAAATTCACAATTGTAACTGTAGACTTTCATATTTAATTTGTCACACCACTTTTATCCAGACTAACTATTAATTTGTCACACATTTAAGTGTGAATATATTATAAAAAAAAATGTGTGAATAAATGACTAATTTTTTGTAGTGGATCTAGGGGTGTTTGGGATTACGTTTTGAAATTAGATTTTGCGCTTTGTTTTGAAAAAAACATGTCCTTACCAGCTTTTTCGAAACTGCGTTTTTTCTCTAATTAAACGCAAATAATCACTTTTATAGCCACACACTTTTTCTGATTATTTGTGTTAATGCAATAATTAGATAAATCATTTATAATGCAATTCCAAACACCTCCTATTAATACTCGTACGATGGACGGATTGACTATGCATATTCTTTTTCTTTTCGTTTATGATTTTATCTTTGTATTTATTTATTTGTTCTTTTAGTATTATATAAATAAATTAGGGATAAGTTAGCATATTACTATTAGCAAGAGTATAATTAAACTAAAATATAAAATATGAAAATTAGATGTCTACATGACTACATATGTAAAATGAAATTATTGATTTAAAATATGATAATTTAATTATAAATATGTTTCAAGTGTATATAAACAATAATATGATAATTATTAAATAACATTATTTTGA